>CM038215.1:131103883-131298264 GCA_021442155.1 Cymbidium sinense
TGAATAACATTGATCATAAAAAAAGGGCTCCTGTATAACATGGAGATTGTAGATTAGTTTAGAAATACTTTACAAAGCTTGATTCCCTTTTAATAAAAAATGGGCATGATATAATTCAATCATAATATGTATTTATCTAAGGATCTTAGCTTAAAGCATGATATCAAACTTAGATATATATATATAAAAAAATGCCCATTGTCTAACGGTAGCTTTCACAAGAACTATTGAGAGAATTTGAAATGTCTTTGGTCCATGCTTTTAACTTTCTCAAAGACTACCTCCTAAGAGTTTGAAATTTATATTTTTTTCTTGTCCTTGCTTTGTGCCTTGGTGGACTTAATGGAGTTGATGATTTGTTGTTGAGATGAGAATATCTTCAATCTTATGCTTTGTGTCGGACTTGTTAAAGATTCAATCTCTAAATTTGAAATTTATATTTTTCACCTATCATGGCTTCGTGCCTTAGTGGACTTGATGGAGTTGATGACTAGTTGGCGAGTGTGGTGTTTATTTTGGATGTGGGACACCACACAGATCTTAGGGAGTACTTATTGAAGTGATCGGGTACAATATTATGAAATAGTGCACTATCTCAAAAGGTATAAATCACCACCCTATAATGGACCTAATCCTAATGATGGGTCTTCAAATGTACAGAGATTTCCCCCTACTTTATATTGAAAAGTAAAGCAGTGTTTATATTAAGTCGAGTCTGTTAAATTCCTTATGGAGGCAAGCCTCCATAGTTAAGTACATCCTAAGAAAGGTGAATGTAGACAATTATTGTCTCTAAAGATTTTAAGATTAAGACTATCAAAGGATTGGTCATGTTTGGAAAATCAAATGGGATAGATCAAATAGAAAGACTTATTTTGGAAGTTAAAGGAGATGAGTAGAGAATGCTCATGATACTAAGAAGCCTAGTGAACATTCCAATCTATCATATAATTAGGCTTTACATATTTGAAGTTTGAAGAGATTTATTCTATTTGAGTTGAAATTTAATTAGATTACTAGGACTTATAATCCACCAACACAAGATTGTGGAAATACCTAAGAAGTGAGGATTTATGCTTGTAGAAGAAAACAACAACCTCGGATCCTAGATCTAGGGAGCTTTGGCATAAGCCAAAGCACTAACTAAGCAAAGTGAGTATATAGTTTACCTTCATAAGAGAATAAATCACTGACTCGGGCTTACAACCGCTGAGAGTACCTAACTCCTACACTTTAAATCCATGTAGTTTGGTCATATGAAATTGCAAGATGGTTGGACTATTATTTATTTAGAAAGAGACTAAAGTCCTTAAACTCACTCTCTAAGAGACTAAAGCATGAGTGGTATGAGTAATAACTTAATCTACAAATGTAAATCTTTTCAAATTTTATTTGAGTTTTGAGACTTCATTTTGATAATGGCTTTAGGATTTTAATATGCCTAAATGCATGGTGAAGTAGAGTTGTTGGCCAAATCAAGAGAGAAAGAAGGTGAAGCTCTGTCAGTAGGGGTTACTCTCATAGGTTAAGCGGTCCCTATGCATGTAAGGATGAAGGCCCTCATTTTGCAAGAGTGATTCAAGATGTATGCATGATGTGAAACATACAACATTCAGCTAAGAGGTTGCTAAATATTTTAATTATCTTATTTATAGACTAAGCTTTATGGTGAGGTTATGAGTTATATAAAATTTTAATTACGAGTGATTAATTGGGTAGAAAATTTATTTTATTCTAAGAGCTTAATCACATCCAGGCCACAAATTCAAATATTAATCATAAAAAACTATGAAAAGCATGCATTTTCTAATACACAATGTAAACATAATATCAAATAATTTTATAAAACTAGTGCAAAAGAATAATATGTCAGTGCAATCGGGTTTCGCCGTACAACCCAAAAAAGAAAAGATGGGTAGCCGAGCTTTACCTTTATACAACTCGAAATTAAAATAATAGTTACAATTATAATGAATGAATGCTATGGCTGGTCTTCATTATTCATGATTCATGTCTTCATCTTCATATCTCAATTTGATTTGATTTACTCCACTTCAAAGGCATCACATGGCCTCCCAGAACAATGGCTTCTCACCAATGCTCATCCTTATCCCCTATAACACTAATCCTAATTCCTAATTATAGATTTATATTAAGAATAGGAAAAGTAAATCTAGCTACTCCTGCAAAATATAGGTTAGTTAAACATACATACATTCCAAAGCAGTTATATTTGTAATTTAGATGTAGCACCCTGCATATAGGTAACCAAGCCCACCTGTCCTAACTTAGATTATGGTTAGAGGCTTAAGAAACCTGTAAGAAAAATATTTATATTTGTTTTTATAGTGGCCCCTTAAACACAATTCCCTATAGAAAATATAATTAGGCTGATCACAACCTAACATCTAGTCTACAAAATATACACTCTAACATCCAGTCTAAAATAATACATCATAAAACAAAGCATATATCACACCATGTACTATGCTAACATAAAGCTAAAAGTGATGACTTAATTATAATGTGTGTGTTAAGGCTTGGGTGGTATGTCTTACTAGGCATTAGAGTTGTAGTTTTCTAAGTTTGGAAATGTTCAATTTAACATGAAAGGTTAATTTCACTTGAGGTTGTTTAATTGATTTGAGAATTTTAATTTATGTTTTCATTTGTTTCATATGATTACACTTAGTAACTAAGAGTTATAAAGAGAAGAAAAAGGATTGCCCCCTTTCATCCCTATCTTAAGCCACTTTCTAAAGCATATTGATTTGATTTAGTTCTCTTTAGTGAATGGCTTATTACACATTTTAGATTAATCCTAAATTTAGGTTCACTTTAAATAATAATATTCAATGTGAAAGGCTTCTTAAGATTAATCTAATTGAAATACAATCACATGATTTATGTTCAATCATTCTTTTTCATCACATATAACATGCATATGATTTAATCCTAAGTATATATATACATACAACATGTTTTAGCACACTTAAATGATGAATGTATATGTGCATATTTGAAGTTTATATTTCTTATTTGATTGAATTATTTAATCATATTAGTTTAAAGCTCTATCTAAATTCTTATACAAAAATATATAGAGATGAAATTAAATAGTAATGTTTTTTAACGGGAAGTGAGGTAATCAAATGACCTTCTTGGGGCTAACTAAAGCCTCATATTTTCGGGATGTCCAAATTATAAACCCATTTGCATTCAAACATATGTAAATTTGTATGCATGAATATAAGAAAGAAAGCTTCAAAATTCATGACCAACTAATTCAATAGCCAATTATGGATGCATGTATCTTTGATAAAAGAAAAGGGGTTTTAATTCCATAATTAAATACACACACATATGTATAAGAGACATAAGCTAGTACATGCCATTATTAATCAGGGAAGTGAGGTAATCAAATGACCTCCATGGGGATACTTAAAATCTCGTATTCCCAGGATATCCAGACTAAATATTTGATTTTCTCAAATACATATGGATGTATACATAAATAAAGGAAGAAAACCATGCAAATGTTGTATTTTTATTTGATTGAAACATTTATGCATATGGAGTAAAGTATTATCCAAATTCTAATGTAGAAATATATATAAATGAAATCAAATAAGTAATGCGTCATAACCGTGGAAGTAAAGTAATCAAATGACCTCCTTGGGGCTAACTAAAGTCTCGTGTTCTGGATGTCCACTATATACTTATTAACATTCAAATACATATACAACTATATATGAATTAAGGAAAAGAAAGCTTTACCTCACATGTCTAAGATATAAGCACGCATTTAGCATCATAACACCCATTATTATTCATTTTAAAACTTTTGAAAATACATTTGGATTCAGTGATAATACATACATATATTAAATTAAATCAACACATTCAAGCTTTATATAAAGGAAAATCATTTGATTTAATTTAACTTTGAAAAGATGAATGCATGATTTCAAATGACATACAACATTTAACATGATTGAAAAGGAATAAATAAACATAAACATATGATTTTATTCAATTAAATTAATTTCTAAGGACAATCATATCAAATAAAATCATTTAAGATAAACCAAAGCTTCTTTAATATCATTTTCACCTCATGTGTTGATTTGATTTAAGGATGTGAGAAGAAATTTTTGATCCTAACCCATTCCATGTTTGTTAATTAAATTGATTTAATGAAATGTGATTAAGTTGATTTTATGGATTAATTAAGTTATAATATGCTTTAAATCCATTAATTAACCCTTGCCTATGTTACCTTAATTTAATTAACCAAATAATTATCAGCCAACATGATATCTACATGAATGGAAAATAAATTTGCAATGATCTTAAGAAATGAAAGGGGCCTAATGCAATTAGCATGGTTAATTGTTAATTAAGTTAAAGAATTTAATTAAGTACTCTTATAATTATCCCACACATGTGACTAATTATAATCTTCTTATGATTTCCTTAGGTTGTTGAACACCTAAGGGTCTACCCAATACTTCATTAATAGGTCTTGATGTGATTTAACTTCTTAATTAAACCAATTAAGTATTTAAGCCAATTAATCATTAATTAATTTTTTCTTTAAATGTGGAAGGAACTTGGGGAAGGAGATTTGGAAAGAGGTCCCGATACTACTCCATAAGTTCCCTCACTGTAATTAATCAATTAATTACTGTTCGCATGCTTAATTAACTCATAATTAAGAAGATAATTAGGGCTTAATCATTTCTCTAATTAATTTACCAATAAATCCCTAGAAAATTAGGGAGGTAGAGGTCATCCCTTAAAAAATTTCAAAGTTTGGGGTTAAATTAAGTAATTAAAGAGTAATTAAATTAATTAATTTTATAATTAAACCCTAATTAAGCCAATTACCATTCAAAATTATTAATAATATTTTAAATAAATTCTCCATTGAAATACCTTCAAAAAAATATATTTATTTGTATTTTTATAATTTTTTTATTATTTGTTATGATTTTCTAAAGTTTCAACTGATTTAAATAATATTTCATGCTTTAATAGAGTTTATTGATTTATTTTTACTAAAATAGATTAGTTGAACTTCAGAATGCAATATCTCCCAATCCAAAAAATTTTTTAATTTAAAATTTTTATGGTAGGTGTATTTTAACTTCAGTTTCAATCCCTGAATATTTCAAATCAATCTGATATGTATTTGTGGTTTAATTATTAAAAGTTGATTTTTACTAAAACCTTAATTAATCTCAGAATAATTAGAAAAAATTAAGGATTTTTGATTTTTTGGATTTCTCTTGAAGAGACGAATCCAAAGAGCCCTTATTTGCAATTTTTAGTTAAATATTTTATGTTCTATGAAGTTTTGAAGTTTTAGATAATTTAAATAATTTTTAAAAGCCAAAAATGCCCTAATTTCTTACTTAACCCACTTAGCGGCGCTGATTGGACCATGCGCGCATCGTGATTGGGCCATGGTTCGCATGGTAGCACACGATCGGGCGCAACACGCGCGAGCGAAACCCGCGGGATATTACATTTTGATTGGATCGTGTGATCACAAGATCAAATCCGTCGCCGGGCCAATCACACGATCTAGTGGTAATCATCCATCCATTTTTCTAAATGGGAGATCGACAGTGCATTTTCTCCCCAAATGACGAAAGTGACGAAGAAAATCGAGAGCTGGAAAATGCAAAAAAAAAATGAACTAGAGAGTTTGTTTCGAGCTCGATTTCATGACTATTCTCGCTAGAAAACTCTTATTTTTTGCATTGGGATTTAGGGCCGACTAAAGGATTTGAAAATTACCTCGCTAGGGAAGATTTCCAATAGCTGTGTTGATTCGAGCAATTGAATCTGAATGAACTGGATGAAATCTAGACCCTTGCCTTCACTTGGAATGTTGTATCCACCAATGGTTGCCACCTCCTTACCGGGATTCGCTTGGTTTTGGTGTTTTTCCATTGAAAGAAAGTGGGGAATGGGTTTCTCTCTTTCACTGGAGTTCCTAGAGCTTCTATAATACATGAATTGAATCAAATGAGTGTATTTTTTTCTTATGTGCTTGGTGGTGGCCGAAAATCACCTATAATGGTGATTTTTTGGCTCATAGTGGATGTCCTATGGCTTGGGGTGGTTGAGAATGGAAGGGAATCATCTGGGTGGCTTAGTTTGGTTGGCCAAGAGGAATTGTCCTATGGGTTTTAAATGCTCTAATGGAGGAGGTGAGGTGAATTCACCTTCAGATGGGTCATGGACGACCTAACCTCCTCTTATATCCGGTTGGTTAGTGTCCTAGATGCCTAGGACCAATGGAAGAGTGTCAAGTGGCTAAGGAAAGCAAAAGACACTTCCCCTAAGTGATTTATCTCATGTGATACCTTTGACCTAAGGGTAGAATGTTCATTTAACATTGAATTTAATTTGGGTAGATTTGAAATGAGTCAAAAGCGAGTTAGAAACATTTCATGTCATTTGGAGTTCATTAGGTTATGTTTGGCTCAATTTGACCCATTTGGGTCAAATTGGGTCAAAATGAGTTAGGTTGACCAATTGGTCAAATTTGGTTTAACCAAGGGTTGGGACAAGTTCATATGACCATTTGGAGTGTGTTGATGTCATTAGTTTATTTTAATTTAGTTTAGATTTAATTTTGGTTCATTTGAATTCATTTGGGTCAAATGGGTCAAGTTGATTAATTTGACCCAATTGACCAAATTGGCTTGGGTCATGGCTTAATTGAAGGTCAAGTTATGTTCAAGTGTTGATTTTGGGTTGATTTGAATCATTATTTTCAATGGATTTGTCTTAGGTTGTAATTTAGTTAGTTTGGGTTCATATGGGTTAAAGGTTGACTTAGTCAAAGAGCTAGTTTGACTTGGTTTGACCTAATTTATGATAATTAATCTATCTAGGATGCTCAACAATCATGTCATGAAGTTTGAGTTGGCTTAATTCACCTTGATTTGGATTGAATTGGATTTTGGTTCATGTTGGTCAAAGTGGCCACTTTGGCTCAAGTGAATTAGTTGGATTTAGTTGGCTTGATTTTGGGTTGAGTTTGATCTAGTTGAGTTTATATATGGATTTGGGATTGATATATAAATCCAATTGCAATTAGTTTGGGTTCGAGATGAGTTTTAGTTTATTTGAATATTTTAAATCAAATGTGGGGTTTGACTTGGGTCTATTTTGACTTGATGATTGATTTCATTTATATTTGGAATGGTGATTGATGGAATGATTGATTTGTGAGAAAATCAATTGAAATTTTTTGAATTTGAATGATATTTTGGCTAAGTTCTTGAAATTGATTCAAAGAACATAGGAAGATTTTTGATTTAATTTGATTTAGTTTGATTTAGTTTTGATCATTTGAATATAGATTTGATTTATATTTATGGAGATGATTGAATATATATATTGATTATGAGAAAATCAATTGATTTCATATTGATTTGGATTTGGCTTAAGCTTAGTCCATAAGATAAATCATAGGGCTTAGGAAAAATTTTGATTATGGGCTTCAATCATTTGGCTTGGAATTTGAATTTGGATTTAGATTTGGATCTGAGATTGAGTTTGATTGTAGGTTTGATAAGGTGAATCTGGATTGGATTTGGGTTGTAGGGTAGAGGGTTATCCTAATAGGCAATCTTATGATTAACCCTTCTAAGTCTCTAGGTTTAGGTTAAGTGCATGCTTTGTGCTTTGACTTGTTGAAGATTTAATCTCAAGATTTTATGGTTCATATTTCCTTCTATCTAGGCTTTATGCCTTGAAAAATTTGGCAAAGCAATTTCTTGAATTATCTTGAAGACTTGTTTCTGACAGGCTTTCTTGTTTCATTCCCACGCTTTTCATAACAAACATGTTGATAACATAACTCTCTTAGTTTTTGGCTTTGTATGAACATTGTGATGACCTCTCGCCTTTCTTGATTGGACTTGTAAGAAGAAGAGTTTCCTTCGGTCTTTGCTTTCTACTTAACAAACTTGTTGAAGAAGTTGAGATTTCATATTTGATATTGATACCAAACTTGACTTATTGCCTTCTTGAGTAAGGATATTTTGTTGGATTTTCCAAATGACCTACCAACAATGAAGATGATCTCCCAATTTGGACCACTTGAACTCACCAAGTTGGAAGGATTTGGGGGTTTTGGATGCTCATCTTTGAACTAATGAAGGACCCCTTACTACGACCTTTTTGGAATGTTGAGTAAGCAGACATGTCAACAACTCAGACATATTTAGGCATGTTGAGTCTAACCTTATGCACCCACTTGAGTCTTGGACTTAAGCAAATGATAGAGGATTTTATCATCAGGCTAACGAGGTGGGGGATCTCTTACTACAGCCTTTGCGGCTTGTTGAGTAACTAGACCTATCAGCAATTTGGCTATATTTGGGCATGTTAAGTCTGACTTTATGCACCCACTCGAGCCCTAGATTTGATGTATGGATGGAAGATGTGTCTCCAACTTGATTTGTTAAAGTTTGCAGACTTGTAAATTTCTATTTTTGGTCAGTAAGAGTTTGAAACTTATGAATTTGAGTACATAATTTGAACATGTATATGGGGATCTCAGCCTTAGGCATGATGGCAACCCAAATATAGGAGGAGGCCCCCTATCTTACAGGGGAAAGCATAATATTTTTCTAAAAAATTTTAAAAAATGCACCTTGTCTGACAGTGAGATGTCTGCTTTATTTTAAAATACATTCTTATGTTACAAGAGAATTTCCAAGCAAAACTTACATGTGTAATGGAGGTGAAGAATAATTAGTATTCTCAACCGAGCTAATTTTCCTTCTTGAAAAGTTCAAGGATGCACCGTATGATCGAATGCATTCTTATGATTACATTTTTATGTGTAATACTTTTTCAAATATCGACCATTGATTGATAGCATTAATCTTTCACCTTTGAAAAAATGAGCTGGTAGGCTCCTCCTTGATATACTTTCTCAATTGTGAAGGGTCCTTCCCAATTAAGCTCAAATTTATAAATAATTTTACAGTGAAAAATAATTAATCTTCATAGCACTAGGACCAAATTGCCTTCTTGAAAAGCTCGAGGAGGTATTCTATGATCGAATGCTTTGGACATCCTTGCTTGGTAGACTTCTAGATTTTGTTGAGCTTGGAGCATGACTTCATCAAGCGCATCAAGCTCTTCAATCTGTAGATGAGTATTCTCATCTTGAGTAAGATTACATTGAATGGCTACTCGGAGTGAAAGTAGTTCAACTTCAAGTGGTAGAACTAATTTAGCTCCAAACACTAGTGCACAGGGATTGGATTTTGTATGGGTGTGAGGAGCAACGTGAGCTGCATTCTGCTAGTTTGTATTTGATGACCCCTCATCCAGCAGGTATTTTAGGTTTATAGGCTCTTGGACCCGACGAGTGCAAACACTAATTATCATATAACCATCGTTGTCCATACTTGCATTTTTAAGCTAGCTTAGCCAGGCAATCAGCTTTACTATTTCTAGCTTGAGAGACCCAAGTTATAATAACATTTGGAATTTACTTCATAGGCTCGAGGGATTACTTGTGGTAGTGAGCCAATTCAAGCTTATTGATTTTATAAATACCTAGCACTTCATTAATAATGAGCTGAGAATTGCCATAAACTCATTGATTTTGAGCTCCCATGGAGATGACTTTCTTCAGACCTGCCACCAATGCTTCGTATTCTGTTTCATTGTTGCTTCATGGTTTAGTTAACCGGCAAGAGTGCCTCATTATACCACCTTTTGGTGTGATCAAGATGAAGCCAGTGTCAGCTCGAGCTTTTGGGAGATTTGAGGGCTGAGTGTATTTAATCGATGAAGCTCCATCAAAATACTATTTTTACATTTATTGCATTTCCTTTTCATATATGCATGATCTGCTCATCGTGAAGATCATCATTGAGATTTATCTATAGGGTGTGTGAAAGAAGTATGCCATAATTTGCTAGTTCACCACTTTTGGGGAACATATGATGTCAAATTGTATGTAAGAGCAACCCATCGTGCTGCTTTAATTTTTCAACACTGTGTCTTGTCATCAAGAACTTTAGCAGATCGATCTTTGAGATGAGAGTAATTTTATGAGATAGCATGTAATGATGAAGCTTCTGAATAGCAAAAATCAGAGCCAAATAATGCTTCTCGATTGAAGAGTATTGCATTTCTGCTTCTATTAGCCTTCGATTGATGTAGTATAGAGTGTTCTCCTTTCCTTCTTCATTATGCTATGTGAACAATGCAGCTAGAGATTCTTTTAGTGCTACTGTATATAAGATGAGGGGCTATCCTGGGATTGATGCTACAAGAATGGGCGGATTCAATATATATTTTGATACTATTAAAAGCCCTCGATATTCTTTTGTCCTATTTGAAAGAAGTATCCTTCTACATTAGCTTCTTCCTCTTGGACACAATTTTTTGATTGACGCCTCTAATAAATTTTGGCTTGGAGGATCGGCGTACCTCCTCAAGATATGGAGTCTTGGTGACGGGATCCCTTGGATGACTCTCCAATGCATCGAGTGTTAAAAATCTCATCACATATGACCTTTTTGTTAGGTACACATTCTTGATGAGTTTTATTTATGGCGGATCTCTAGGAGTATAGTCCAGATGTCACGCCGCTATCTTTCTTTAAGACAGTTTTACTTTGAGGCTTTGGCCTCCAAATTTGCTTACCTTTTAGCCGGGACCTTTCTACGATGGATTCTTGGACCTGTGGTCTAAGTGTCATGCCTCGATGCTCACCGCATGAGACTTGAATTTGTTAACATCTTGTCGGGTTGTTGGAGGAGGTCTCTGGGAGGAGCAACTCTACTACCACGATGACATGACCTTGATATTTTCTTTTCATCAGTCCTTTCTTCTTAGAAACTTTGAGGACCCGATGCACTCTTGCATATACAGTTTCGAGTTTCCTCACTAGAGAAGCTAAACCTGTCATTGTCGGGTCCAGAATGACTATTTGATTTGACCGGTAGAGTTGTTCCGCTTTACCCATCTTAGGTTGTCAAACCTACTATGGTTGGAACGCTTGCTTCTGGTTGGATAACTGGTTATATAATTTTTTGCTTGAATAATGGTTGTTGAGTATGCGTTCATCATTTCTCTTTCTCCCACGCTCCGAAGTTGCATCTAGATGAAGAAGCTTCAAGTCTACTTCTCGAGGCTTCGGCCTCCATTTTTTTTCTATTGGGACCATTCAGTAGTGGATTCTCGAACATACGGTTCAAGTGTCACACCCCGATATTCACCGCGGGAATTGCTTAGGACGGTTTGGATCATTACCCACTGAGAGTAGCCTTTTTAGTGAAGCTTTCTTATTTTCTTTGATAATCAGGCCTTGCTACTTTTTCTTCATAAGACCCTTCTTTTTGATAACTTTCAGCACCCCGTGCACTCTAGAGGACATAGTCTCAAGAAGCCTCCTTTATTGGGTTATAGCTTGGTGTCGCTGCTCCCAAAATGATTATTTGATATCACTAGTTGAGCTGCTCCTTTTCGCCCACTTGAGATTTTCAAACTTTTTATGAGTGGGAACACTCGCTTCTAGCATCAAGTCTGGCCGCATGGCTAGTGAATCAAGCAACAACTACTGAGCTCACAGATTAACATTTCTTCTCCTTCTTTTCCTTATACTCAATTTTCCTCTAGAAGAGGAGACTTCAGCATCATGCATTTTTAATGCGAAAGGTTCAATTGGAAGAGTGGTCGTATTCACAGGTATGACTGAAACTTTCCGGCCAGTGATGGTTCTTTCATAACTAGCACCTCAGAATGACCCAATCTTATGAATACAAAGGCTCGCTTTCAAGGAAGCTCAGTAGCAGTAGAGGCCATTCCAATTGTCCTCATCTCCTGCACAGGTTGGCCTTAATTTTTCTCTTTATATTAATTATCTACTTTAATGATGCTGTGACTATTTCTATATTACACTCATCTTAAAATATATTTAAAAATTTTAAATTCATAATAATGAAATTCTTATCAGGATATTCAGACTTAATTTTTCTGAAGATATTAATTATCTACCATAATGATGCTGTGGCATGAGCATTATATAGTTTTTCTCAAGACTTAATTTATCTCATACAAATAATTTTTCTAAAATGTTTATTTTCAAAATTTTAACGTCTTAAATTTTTTAATTTTACTTTTAAAATTACTTTAGATGTCTTCATTTTTTATTAATCTTCTGTATCAAAGTTGAGAAAATCTATTATTATTGTAGTTTTATGTCATGCATATTTAATATAATGATAGAAGAAGGGCCTACAGAGGCCTTTCGAAATGTTTAAATTACTCAGATTTCAGACTTTCAGTAATTAAAATTATTAAATACATGTAATATGTCTTCGATAAATTATGATTCTAAGCCATTTGAACTTATAGATCATACTTATCCTTTTTTTTCTTTTGACAATTGGAGATATTTACTGAGAAAATTTTGATGCATCCTATTGATAAATAAGTGACATTTAAATTATTGAAATTTTGTTTCACAAATACTTTTAACGTTGATGAAGATAATGAATAAATTTGTATTTTTATTTAACTGTCATAACAAAAGAAAAAAACACACACACTATATTGGTTGGCATAAATTTGTGTATGCTTATAGACCATATTAATTAAAAATATTTTAATTAAAAAATACTAATTTTGACTAAGACTCTAATTTTGACCAATACTACCTTTGTCGGTCCCAAGTCGAGATGTGAAAAGTAGAGGGTTGCGATAGGCAGTCGACAATCAGCGTAAAATTTGTCAAAATAATCATGACATGAATCTTTTAAAATATTATGTTAACGATAGGGCGTCCCTTGGAAGCGACGCGCTGTATGGCTTGAATACAGTGAAAAATGTGCAAGGGTCATTGCATCGGCGTTCGGCTGTAGTGTTAAATAAGCAAGGGTTCCCACAATATGGACGGATGCAGGCAAAAAAATTAGTCCATGAAACTAGAATTAAGTTAGGAACTTGGAATATAGATACTCGTATAGGTAAATTAATGGAATTAATAGATATTATGGTTCATAGAAAGATAAATATTTTATGTGTTCAAGAAACTAAATGGGTTGGGGAGAAGGCCAAGTAGATTGATAGTTAAGGTTTTAAACTTTGGTATTAAGGTAGAAGTCGAATTAGAAATGACATATGTGTGATTATAGATAAAAGTTTGAAGGCTAATGTTATAAATATTAATAGATGTGGAGATAGAATTATAGCTTTAAAGATTATTATTGATACTAAGATTACCAATGTTATTAGTGTTTATGCTCCTCAAGTTGGTTTGGATGTTGGTTCAAAAGAAAATTTTGTAATGAATTAGAGGGATTAATACAAAAGATACCTCTTGAAGAAAAAATATTTATTGGAGGAGATTTAAATTGACATGTTGGTAGAATGGTAGAAGATTTTAAAAATATTCATGGTGGTTATGGATTTTGAGTGACTAATGAAGAAGGTAGGACTATATTAGATTTTGCTTTAACCTACAATTTTGTAGTCGATAATACTTTATTTAAGAAAAGAGATGAACATATTATTACTTATAAAAATGGATCTAGTAAAACACAGATTTATTATTTTCTGATAAAAAATAGATTATTTAGATTATAAAGATTGTAAGGTCATTCTAAGTGAATGTTTAAGCACCTAATATCGATTGTTAGTTTTAGATTTTAAGATGAAAGATTGGAAGATTAAAAATAAATCAAATTATTTTCCTACGATTATATGGGGGCATTTAAAGAACACTAATAAAAATATTTTTAAGAGCAAGCTACAAGAGCTTAGAATTTGGGATGTTCATAAGGAAGCTAATGTTATATGGGAAAAAGTAGCAAGTGAAATTAAGCAAGTTACTAAAAAAGTGCTTGGAGAATCAAAAGGAAAAATTCTTTTTAATAAAAATAGTTAGTGGTGGAGTTAGAATATGCAAGAAAAGATAAGAAATAAGAAGCATTATTATAAAACTTGGTTTAGATATAAAAACTCAGAGAATTGGGAAAGATATAAAGTGGCATGTAGAGATTCTAAGAAAGCAATATAATGCAAAACAAAAAATGCATTTAGTGATTTGTACTATAGATTAGATACTATAGAAGGTGAAAGATGTATGTATAAGTTAGCCAACCAAAGAGATAGGAGAAGTAAAGATCTAGTTCAAGTGAGGTGTATTAAGGATGAAAATAATAAAGTGTTTTTCTTAGAAAAGGATATTGAAAATAGGTGGATGAAGTATTTTGATAAACTTTTCAATGAAGGATCTGAAAATATGATTGATTTTAACAACCTTAATATCCTAAACAAAAATAGAGAATTTTATTTTTATCGTCATATTAGTAAATCTGAAGTTAGAGAATCTTTAAAAAAATGAAATGTGAAAAGACAGTAGGACCTGATGATATTCCAATAGAAGTGTGGAAATGTTTAGGAGATCAAAGAATTTTTTGGCTTACAAATATTTTTAATGTTATTTTAAAGACTAAAATGATGTCAGATGAGTGGAGAAAGAGTTTGTTGGTTCCTATATTTAAGAATAAAGGTGATGCACAACAAGGTACAAATTATAGAGGAATTAAGTTAATGTGTCATACATTAACATTATGGGAGAGAGTAATTGAGCATAGGTTTTGATGTGGTACAAAAGTTTCTCACAATCAGTTTGGTTTCATGCAAGTTAGATCTACTATGGATGCTATACATTTGTTAAGAGGTTTGATGGAGAAGTATAGACAATGAGAGATCTACATATGATATTTATTGATTTAGAGAAAGCTTATGATAAAGTTTCAAGAGATGTTCTTTGAAGGGTTCTAGAAAAGAAAGGAGTTAATATTGGTTAAACTCAAGACATTAAAGATATGCATACTAGAGCTATTACTTGTGTCCAAACACAAGGAGGATTGACAAAATATTTTCCCGTTTCATTTGGATTACATCAAGGATCAGCTTTAAGCCCTTATCTTTTTACTTTAGTTATGGATGTTCTTACTAGGCATTTATAGGAAGATGTACCTTGGTGTATGCTTTTTGCTGATGACATTCTTCTTGTTGATAAGACTAGAGAGGGATTCCAAGAGAAACTTGAATTATGGAGGTCAACCTTAGAGTCTAAAGGTTTTCATTTAAGAAGATCTAAAACTGAATATATGGAGTGTAATTTTAGTTATAGAAGCTATAGTGGTAGTGTTGTGACATTAGGTGAACAAGTCATTAAAAATAGTGAGCGATTCAGATATTTAGGCTATATTGTTCAAAATAATGGTGAAATAGATGGAGATGTTATTAGTAGAATTCAAGTTGGATGGTTGAAGTGGAGGAATGCATCTGGCCTGTTGTGTGATAGAAAAGTTCCGTTTAAACTTCTGCTTAAACTTAAGGGAAAATTTTATAAGATTGTAGTAGGACCTGCACTAATTTATGGTGCAGAATGTTGGCCAATAAAAGAGAAGCATAAGACTAAGTTAAGTGTTACGGAGATGAGGATGCTCAGGTGGATGAGTGGTTTTACTCTTAGAGATAAAATGCAAAATGAGTATGTTCGAAAAAAAGTTAAGAGTAGCTCCAGTGGTAGATAAGATTAGAGAGAGTCGCCTTAGATGGTTTGGCCACATAAAGTGTCGGTTGTCAGATGACCCGATTAGGAGAGTAGATGCATTAGATTTGCCTTATGTTAAGAAAGGTACAGGTATACCTAAAAAGACATGGTTAAGATGTATAAAAAATAACATAGTATACTTGAATTAAATGAGAATTTAACACATAATAGGACACAATGGAGACGAAAGATTCATGTAAATAACTTAGTGGGATAAAGGCTTGTTGTTGTTGTTATTATTGATGTTGTATATTGGAGAATCTATCCAATTTCAGCTAGACCACAAGATCAACAGTTTTACAACTGATTCAAACCACAAATCGATATGATTGAGTATATTTTGAGCCAATTATTAATCTATTTAAAAATAGCTCTGTCTAAACCTTTATGCAATTATTTTATCAATAAAGCAATATATTACTACGGCTTTCAATTTTGAAATTAAGCCATTTATCGTTTGTTGTATCTTGAAACATTCAAATGGTATATCCCTAATCTTATCTACCACTGGAACTACTCCATTTTTTTCCCGATTATACTCATTTTCCAATCTATCTCTAAGAGTAAAGCCACTCATCCACCTAAGCATCCTCATCTCTGTAATACTTAACTTAATCTTATGCTTCACTTTTATTGGCCAACATTCTGCACCATAAGTCATTGCAGGTCTTACCACCATTTTATAAAAATTGTATAATAATATTAAATTAAGTAGTCAAATAAATATTAAATTATTATTAAATGAATATTTTATTGTATTTTTATCATGCTACTTGCTAAATAATAAATTAATATGTTCATGAACATAGATAAACAAACACATCAATGTATAAACTTGTTCATTAATATGATGTCCTTTTAAAATTTTATTCAAATTTATTTAATTATATAGATAAACAATTACAAATTAATATTATACGAACAAATATCATGTTGTTTCTAGACTATGCTTGTTCGCTTTTAGCCATGTTTGCGAAGTTCAATAATTTTCTTTCTTGAAATAAAAATATGTTTTTATTATTCTGAAATATTATTTCTTTCACAAGTTTAAACATTTAAATTTATTATTTTTTAAATTTAATTTGTTGCAAACAAAATCTTTTGATGTCACGTATTTAGAGTAAACTAATAAATATATATTATTTAATATCCCAATCTCTAGTAATATTCTCTCTTTATTCGTCATACACAAATGTGTTCTTGATGCTCTTAGCACTATGAACAAGCAAAAATTGACCAACAAATTCAAGTGCATAATCTCTAAAACCCCTAAAAAAGATAGTTTTTAATAATTTTAGCATAATGGCCTCAGGGATGGCCCTTATGCCCATTTATCATCTTAATTGAAATCCCTAGCATCCTCATTGTCCATCATTTAGTAACTCAAACTCATGATCTCTTGGAGATGATGTAGCTCAATTATAAAATTAAATTAATATACATATGGTATATGATCATGATGTAGAAGGATTGATCCCAGTTGCTTGATGTTGCTCAATTCTTGTAGAACTTACAACCATTAACTAGTTCATTTGAGATGTGTAGGCTAGTAACTATCAGATGATGAGAACAATTATGATGAACATTAAAAAGAGTGGCCAGAAGGCTTATAAATTTTGCCATTGAGAGGAACAAAGAAACTATCTTGGATTTTGTTTACCCATGTTCATGAATTTAAAGAATAAGTTGGATGACCAAAAGGAGCACACATCAAGCACCAAATCTAAGATTACATATTAATAAAATTACATATGATTCTTTGTTACACATACATATCATAGATGTACCCTTCATAATGATCAAGCGTTTTAGGAATGTCACCTTTAAATGGGAGCTCTCTACAAACCTCAACCTTTCATATGGTGTTTCATATGAGTATTTTCAAGAACATCCACGAGAATTATATAACCTAAAATGAGGGGAGTCTAAGCATGGACAACCTAGCTAAAGAAATCCTATGATTTTGGTGTTTGGTGTAATGTGGATATTTTAGTCATGTGAATATGATATTATAATTTAAATTATGAATTCATGATTTGATAGAGGATTCATAAGAGTTGTCAAAGGATGCTAATTGACAGAAAGCAAATCAAGATATCTCACTACAAGTAGTAAATGAATGCCCTTTGAAAATTCTTATGGATATCTTTTTTTACCCCTTTATAACATGTGATATGTTGAAAACATTTTAGTTCTATAATAACTTATCAAAATTTTGATGAAGTTTTGTCTTGGTCACTAGTTAAGCGGTGATGAAAAATCTACTATGCCCTTACTTGTAATATAAAATAATAGAATGAGAAAACTAAGCATCACCATTAGACAACTACACTTAGGGTGATATTAATCATCATCTTTTATTTGAATCATTCATATTTGATTCATATTGATTTCTTTGTTAACCACTCACTAAAATTTAGCAATCCTACCTTATAAGCAATCTTGAAATTACAAACTTTTAGTTAAATACTCCAAAGTTAAAATGTAAGAAATACATTTCCATGTATATAACTATACTTCAACATCACATATCCACACATATAACTAAACTTTTGTTTCTATGTAAGATCCAAGGCCCTTAGCACCTACAATAGCTATAAAAGGACTTATAAAATAAAATACATTACAAAAAGAAAATATAAAAATAAAAGAAGAAAAGTGTGTGTGTGTGTGTGTGTGAGAGAGAGAGAGAGAGAGAGAGTAGATTTGGGCTCAAAGAACGCATCTATCTTGTTCTTCCTTATGAATTTTTGAAGTTACAAATGAAATACGTGAGATGACATTTTGATAAAGCTTCAATAAAGGAGATGACATTGGGAGGATACCTTAAGAAAGATTTTGCATCTTTTTTTTTCTTAATAAAGATGGAGATAAGCTTCTCTTCATTGAAATGTTGAGCTTAATATTCTTATATTGATTTGAGTTTTAATTGAGTTGCATGGAGTGTAACAAGTAATTATTATTGTTAATTCTATGACTTATTAACGATTTGTGACTCATCGAAATGTGTTTTATAGTGGACCATTAAAGGTTCACATTTTGTCATTAATATAACAAATTAATTCCTAAAGTTTTTAACCGGTTTGAAATCTCGTGTGCTCAAGAGCATGAAGAGATGAAAACTCGGATGTAGTGTTGCAAGACAACCACTGCTACAACATCCGTTAGATGGTCCCTCTAAAATGTCAAATTTTATCTAATTTCTAGACTTAGAAAAAAAAGGGGGCAGGTGGGGGATGAATATAGGTTGTATTTGCCTTCTTTCAGGTTTAAAAGACTCATCATGCTCAATAGAGTGCGACGAGATGAAAGCTAGGCTGTGGTTTCGCAAGACACTGCTTGCTACGCTCAAGAGGACATACCAAGTAAGCCAAGACACCCCCGATACAGCCCTCTACACGGGGATGACGCTAGGAGACTACCGAAATTTAGACTAAAATTCAGGACTTAAATAAATTCAAATGGGAATTACCTGAACTTAAGTCAAACAAAAGAATATATGATAAATATGAAGATAAATGTTAAATCAAAGAGAAATAGGGCGGGAGACTTTAAAGAAAATTTTGGAAATAATGGAACACTCATTTAAAATGTAAATAAAATTTGGAGAGGCTAGTATTAAAGTCAAGCGATTCTCATGGCTTAAATTGAAGTAATGAGTGAGTTATCTTTTCTTGTAAATTTCTCAAAACTAAACAAGATCTAATTGAAATTTGGGTAGACTAATGCTAAACTCATAATAAACTTGCAATAAACTTAAAGTCCAAAGATGAATCCAAATTAGGTTTAATAACTCTTATACGAATATGGAGATGATTATTATGCTAGCTAATAAGAATAAGTAGGGCTAAATAAATAAACACTAAAATCGGTATAACTTATCAAAAGTGATTTAAATTGAGCATAATCAAGTTGGGAGAATTGCAAAAAAAACTAAATAAGTAAACTAAGTGCGTAATATTTTAAACTACAATCTAAATCAAAATGCCTTCTTAGCCACCGGATGCAGAACTTTTTTATAGCGCAGAATGCGATATCAAATCAAAATCTATAAAAATCATAGGACTTCCTTTAATCAAAATTAAGAATTTCATTCTAATTATGATTTTCAAAATCAATGATTTTATTAATTAATTGAAAATTCTAAGCTATAAAACATGTGTGCTCGATAGAGATTTCAAGTGCAAATGTGAAAGTCAAATTTAAATTGGAATTAAATGAAACTAAAAATCAATCTCATAATTGAAATAAAATTACCTAAATTATAAATACACCGCGCATGAACTATGATGAATGAAATTGTGTAATAGGATGTTGCTCGGGTTGTTTCCCGATTTAGTCTTAGGATTGAGTTCGGGTTAACAAAACCTAAAAACCTATAATAAGAGTTTCAAATTAGTGAAATATCTGAAAAACTATTTATGTGAGGTGATAGTAGATCTAATCCTCTGTTAGTAGCTAAATAGAGTTAATAGGATCTAAAGCTCTTAAACATATTCAAATTAATCAATTTTTCAAATCAAATTAAGTAGCAATCTGAAACTGCTCAAACAAAACTTTATCACTAAAAACTTAAATCCAATTCAATCTATCCACCTTCCGTAACTGTTTGTCAGGGATGACAAACTAAGAAAACTCTAGCTCACAAATGAGCAAATGTCAAATCAAGTGTTATGCTATGTTCACTATCAATCAATCTCTTTGTAAGGGCGTGACCGTGTCCTCATTTGCGGCTTGGCAGAGGCTCCACGATGAAGCGATTATGACCCGTCCTCTGATAGGGTGGTTTGGCTAATCAAGCTCCATTATATTTCAATCCGACCGTAGCCCGTATGCTCCCCAATGGCTCTGCCCTTTGAGTTATGAATCATAGGGTATACTTGATAGGACAAACAACCATATGTCAGCTAAGGTAGACTTAAGCCTGTCTCCTTAGACAAATACCACCTAAGTCTACAAGGATTTCTTTGACGTAACTCATGTGTTCGATGAGGATCCTTCCGGGTTGGGTCATACCTCCTCGACTAAGTAGGACCCAGGGGGCCGGGATGGAATCATGGGATCTAGATGGACACATCATCATTCCCCACCATTCGATTTATGCTAAAATGATGAATTTTATAATCTAAATTCTAAAACTCCATATGCTTCTACTATATACGCATTAAGTGATATAACGCAGCCTTAATCGAAAGTTCTCTTTCACTTATTGAGATGGGTAATTAACTATAGGGGCTTGCGCCTATAGGAAACATGGAACCTGATCTAAAATCCTCACCAAATGAGGACAAAATCTTTGGGTAGTGTCTTATCTACTATTCCATCTGCCTTCTGAAAATTATTCCAACACATTCAAATCATACTCTCTTCAATTCAATATTCAAAATATTGTCGAGAGGTCCATGACGAATTTTCAGAGCCCATAATTTGCAAGTCCATCGTTAATCTCATTCAAGTTCTTTAATTCTTTTCAACTACCTGATGCAAAATGTAACACCGTCCGTTGCAAGTTTCATTTACACTCATTAATAAGCTATCAGTCTTCATGTAAGCTCATGCTTATTTAAAAGCTTTTAGAATTTTTGTATATGTAGGTTTAGCTTCAATTTATCATTTTTATTTAAGTTCAGTTTGAGCTTATCGACACCTTTATTTGTTCATGTTTAAGTCTCCCGTCAATCCCAAATTCGGCTGCCTCCCGACATCGTCCCCACATAGGGGGCTTAATCGGGGTTATTCGACTTTCTCGTCGCTCTCTAGCATAATTATCTTTGTACTTCATGTTTTTTCTCGTTAGCTCTGAGCATGAGTCTTCAAACACCGCAATTTTAATTCAGATTTTTAATTTTGAGCTTAGAGTTTATTTTGTATTAAATTAATTAAGTCCTCGATCATCAATTTTGGCAACCTCAGCATCTTCCCATATGTGATCGTGGCTATTCAACTTCCGTCATCTTAAGCATTGATTGATGTTTTCGGCATTCTGGTCTTCTTTTATGCATAATAGGTGAAACCCGTCAACTCTACTGAGCATGACGAGATCTTCGTACCTGCAGCAAATTCTGACATTGCTCTTACAAGAGCCCGATTTTCACCTAAGAAAGATTCATCCATCGTTATAAATCTGATTAGAGTTGTACGGATGGAATAACTCTGAAATTTCGTAGATGCAGACTTTGATTAGCCTCCTTGCAGCAACATGGCATGGTCCTCTTCTTTAATCGTTTCATTTCCCAACTCAACCAGATTAGTATCTGAATGGACTTTCAGAGGAGAGGAGGATTTCTTGTATTTCAATATCTCTGAATATAACCATGCCGTAAATACAGGAATAAATCCCATGCTGATAAAGCTCTGAACTACTTTGCACGTCAAGCATGCCTTTATCGAATAATTGGCACACTAAGCTGATCTCTTATGCTCCTACTTTCAAGCTACTTTCCATTACTAGTATTTTTTGTTCCTTTTAATAGTTATTTTGTTTATTTTCTTGATAGAGATTCTTTTCAAATCATAAGTTATTGGCGTCACAAAATTAAACGTTGGAAAGTGTGAAGATTATTTATAGGTGACGAAGGATGAACTGATGGAGTATTTCCCTGACCAGGCTGAATTCTTAAACAAGATGATCGTCAGTTAAATTGTCTCTGAACTCTTGTTTTCAGTATTATTCTCACAAGCTTTCGCCATTATTGAAATTATGGTGGGTTGGGGCCTATTGATGATATGGAATTTGAGGTCCATATTATTAATAAATATTATCAAAGTTTAGATCGTATGTTCTGAACTGTGATGATCATGTTATTGAAATATCATTTTGCGATCTCTCAAAATGAAAATATTTAAACATTATAAATATTTTTTTTTTCTTGATATCATGCAGAGCAAGAAAAATCCTTAGATGTATGTGCATGAATTCACATAAATTTAAATTTTAATTGGTTTATTTAAAGATCTTATTCAAATGAACAATGAAAATGCAACTGTAATTGATTTGTGAAAGTCGTTATACTAGATTTTAATAATTAGAGTATATTTATATATCTTATAAATACATTTAATTGAAATTCTTATATTCAAGCCAGTACTCAGATAATTAATATAACGATGTTTGCTACTACTACTTACAGTAATGATTGATAATAGGGCAAGTTTAGCTCAACTTAAATGATTACTTGTCACCCTTTGCTTAATCCCAGTCTCACCACCAACACTTTTCTTCTATAAAAGCTTGAACAACTTTTGCTGGAGGCCATTCTGTGTTCCTAACGAGGCAGTAGCAGCTTCTACTTTAATGGAGGTTCGCTCGCTCATCCTACAACTTGCTTTATATTTCCCTCTTATTTTTCTTCTTCATCTGTACCACTTTTCCCGTCTTTTGTATGATAAAAGAATAAATAAAAATTAAAATGTACTTGCTATGTATAATGTATTAAACATGGAAGCTAGGTATCTGATTAAATTAAATATCTATTGTAAACGTTCTTTGTGTTTATGATGGAGTTTTTATTTGAAAATTTAGTGGATTTCAACAGCAGACACTTATTATTTTTCATGCTATGATTATTAGCAGAAACTTTTCTACAGTACATTATTTGGTTTATTTTAGTTTTCTTGCAACTCCCATATTAAGTGCGGCAAGTTAGCTAGAAGATTTGATTGATAGTTGGCTTGAGTTATTTAATCGGGCTGAATGAGGTGAGTGGAAAAGTAATAGAAAAGTGCAATAAATATAAGAGATTCCACTATATCAAAAGATCAAAATATGAATATCTCTCTACTCCCTCTTTGAGAAATGTACAGAAGTACAAAAGTGTTGGAAATCCAAAAGAGCCCAAAAAGATATTCTCCTCGAGAATTCTCCTTTTTAAAGGATTTTAGGGGCTATGATTACATAAAAGAGACTTGTCCGTATATGAGGCTAGTCTTAACATATATATGAGGTGAATTATTGGGGCTACATAATTGTCCGTATATCTTTCCTCATGCTCATCTATTCAGTGCGACTTTTTTTGATAGGGTGAAGCACTTATTTGATTTCTATTTTTCATTGTTGGATGCTCCTAAGTCTATCATTTGTCATCCATAAACACTCACTTGCCCCATGCCCATTTTATGGTATATAAGTATAATATAAAATTTTGAATGATTATTTTTATATTACACTCATCTCAAAATATACTAATTTTTTTTTAAATCTATAATAATTTAATTTTTCTGACTTAATTTTTCTCTTTATATTAATTATCTACTTTAACGATGCTGTGACTATTTCTATATTACACTCATTTTAAAATATATTTAAAAAATTTTAAATTCATAATAATGAAATTCTTATCAGGATATTCAGACTTAATTTTTCTCAAGATATTAATTACCTACCATAATGATGCTGTGGCCATGAGCATTATATAGTTTTTTTTTATTGTCATGTACATTTCATACAAATAATTTTTCTAAAATGTTTATTTTCAAAATTTTAACGTCTTAAATTTTTTAATTTTACTTTTAAAATTACTTTAGATGTCTTCATTTTTTATTAAACTTCTGTATCAAAGTCGAGAAAATCTATTATTATTGTAGTTTTATGCCATGCATAATTCATATAATGGTTTTCAGACTTTCAGAAATTAAAATTATTAAATACATGTAATATGTCTTCGATAAATTATGACTCTAAGCCATTTGAACTTATAGATCATACTTATCTTTTTTTTTTTTTTTTTTTTGACAACTGGAGATATTTACTGACAAAATTTTGATGCATCCTATTGATAAATAAGTGATATTAAAATTATTGAAATTGTGTTTCAAAAATACTTTTAAATTTGATGAAGATAATGAATAAATTTGTTTTTTTTATTTAACTGTCATAACAAAAAAAAAAAAGAAAAAAGAAACACTATATTGGTCGGCATAAATTTGTGTATGCTTATAGACCATATTAATTAAAATATTTAAATTAAAAAAATACTGATTTTGACTAAGACTCTAATTTTGACCAACACTTATCTTTGTCGGTTCGAGATGTGAAAAGTAGAGGGTTGCGATAGGCAACGACAGTAAAATTGTCAAAATAATCATGACATGAATTTTTAAAATATTGTGTTAATGCTAGGCGTCCCTTCGGCCTTTGTATAAATATCTGATGAAAAGAAAAATGTGCAAGGGTCACATCACCGTGTAGTGTTAAATAAGCAAGGGTTCCAATATGGAGGATCCAAAGAAATTAGTTCATGAAACTAGAATTAAGTTAGGAACTTGGAATATAGATACTCTTATAGGTAAATTAATGGAATTAATAGATATTATGGTTCATAGAAAGATAAATATTTTATGTGTTCAAGAAACTAAATGGGTTGGGGAGAAGGCCAAGAAGATTGATAGTTTAGGTTTTAAACTTTGATATTAAGGTAAAAGTCGAATTAGAAATGACGTATGCGTGATTATAGATAAAAGTTTGAAGGCTAATGTTATAAATATTAATAGATGTGGAAATAGAATTATAGCTTTAAAGATTATTGTTGATACTAAGATTATCAATGTTATTAGTGTTTATACTCCTCAAGTTGGTTTGGATGTAGGTTCAAAAGAAAATTTTGTAATGAATTAGAGGGATTAATACAAAAGATACCTCTTGAAGAAAAAAATATTTATTGGAGGAGATTTAAATTGACATGTTGGTTGAATAGTAGAAGATTTTAAAAGTATTCATGGTGGTTATGGATTTCGAGTGACTAATGAAGGACTATATTAAATTTTATTTTAGCCTATAGTTTTGTAGTTTATAATACTTTATTTAAGAAATAAGATGAACATATTATTACTTATAAAAATGGATCTAGTAAAACACAGATTTATTATTTTCCGATACAAAAAATAGATCGCTTTAGATTGTAAAGATTGTAAGGTCATTCTAAGTGAAAGTTTAAACATCATGATTGGTTTTAGATTTTAAGATGAAAGATTGGAAGATTAAAAATAAATCAAATTATTGTCCTAGGATTATATGAAGGCACTTAAATAACACTAATAAAAATATTTTTAAGAGCAAGCTACAAGAGCTTAGAATTTCAGATGTTTATAAGGAAGCTAAAGTTATATGGGAAAAAGTAGCAAGTGAAATTAAGCAAGTTGCTAAAAATATGCTTAGAGAATCAAAAGAAAAAGTTCTTTTTAATAAAAATAGTTAGTGGTGGAGTCAGAATGTGCAAGAAAAGATAAAAAATAAGAAACATTATTATAAAACTTGGTTTAGATATAAAAACTCGGAGAATTGTGAAAGATATAAAGTGGTCTATAGAGATTCTAAGAAAGCAATATATAATACAAAATAAAAAAAACTTTTAGTGATTTGTACATTAGATTAGATACCGAAGAAGGTGATAGATATATGTATAAGTTAGCTAACCAAAGAGATAGAAAAAGTAAAGATCTAGTTCAAGTGAGGTGCATTAAGAATGAAAATAATAAAGCGTTTTTCTTAGAAAGGATATTGAAAATAGGTGGATGAAGTATTTTGATAAACTTTTCAATGAAAGATCTGAAAATATGATTGATTTTAACAACCTTAATAGCCTAAATAAAAATAGATAATTTTATTTTTATCATCGTATTATTAAATCTGAAGTTAGAGAAGATTTAAAAAAATGAAATGTGAAAAAATAGTAGGACCTGATGATATTCCAATAGAAGTGTGGAAATATTTAGGAGATCAAGGAAATTTTTGGCTTACAAATATTTTTAATGTTATTTTAAAGACTAAAATGATGTCAGAAGAGTGGAGAAAGAGTTAGTTGGTTCCTATATTTAAGAATAAAGGTGATGCACAAGAAGATGCAAATTATAGAGGAATTAAGTTAATGTGTCATACATTAAAATTATGGGAGAGAGTAATTGAGCATAGGTTACGATGTGATACAAAAGTTTCTCACAATCAGTTTGGTTTCATGCCAGTTAGAACTACTATGGATGTTATACATTTGTTAAGAGATTTGACGGAGAAGTATAGAGAACATAAGGAGATCTACATATGATATTTATTGATTTAGAGAAAGCTTATGATAAAGTTTCAAGAGATGTTCTTTGGAGAGTTCTAGAAAAGAAAGGAGTTAATATTGGTTAAACTCAAGTCATTAAGGATATGCATACTAGAGCTATTACTTGTGTCCAAAGACAAGGAGGATTGAAAAAATATTTTCCTATTTCATTTGGATTATATCAAGGATCATCTTTAAGCCCTTATCTTTTTTACTTTAGTTATGGATTTTTTTACTAGGCATTTACAGGAAGATGTACCTTGGTGTATGCTTTTTGCTGATGACATTCTTCTTGTTGATAAGACTAGAGAGGGAGTCCAAGAGAAACTTGAATTATGGAGGTCAACCTTAGAGTCTAATGGTTTTCGTTTAAGATCTAAACTGAATATATGGAGTGTAATTTTAGTTATAGAAGCTATAGTGGTAGTGTTGTGACATTAGGTGAACAAGTCATTAAAAGAGTGAGCAATTCAAATATTTAGGCTATATTGTTCAAAATAATGGTGAAATAGATGGTATTCAAGTTGGATGGTTGAAGTGGAGGAATGCATCTGGCCTGTTGTGTGATAGAAAAGTTTCGTTTAAACTTCTGCTTAAACTTAAGGGAAAATTTTATATGATTGTGGTAAGACATATAATGATTTATGATGCAGAATGTTGGCCAATAAAAAAGAAGCATAAGACTAAGTTAAGTGTTATAGAGATGAGGATGCTCAGGTGGATGAGTGGTTTTACTCTTAGAGATAAAATGCGAAATGAGTATGATCGGAATAAAAAAGTTAGAGTAGCTCCAGTGGTAGATAAGATTAGAGAGAGTCGCCTTAGATGGTTAGGCCACATAAAGCGTCAGTCGTCCGATGACCCGATTAGGAGAGTAGATGCCTTAGATTTGTCTTATGTTAAGAAAGGTAGAGGTAGACCTAAAAAGATATGATTAAGATGTATAAAAAATGACTTAGTATACTTCAATTAAATGAGAACTTAACACATAATAGGACACAATGGAGACGAAGGATTCATATAGCCGACCCCACTTAGTGGGATAAAGGCTTGTTGTTGTTGTTGTTGCTATTGTATATCAGAGAATCTATCCAATTTAAGCTAGACCACAAGATCAACAGTTTTACAACTGATTCAAACCACAAACCGATATGATTGAGTATATTTTGAGCCAATTATTAATCTATTTAAAATAGCTCGTTCTAAACCTTTTGGCAATTATTTTATCAATAAAGCAATATATTACTACGGCTTTCAATTTTGAAATTAAGCCATTTACCGTTTGTTGTATCTTGAAACATTCAGAAGGTTGAGCTCAGAGTAAGCTTGCACTGCAAAACATGCGAGAAAACTGTTCGAAAAGTACTCTGCAAGTTAAAGGGTAAGCCATTGTTCTTTAACATCATTTATATTCTAACCCACATTATTTACTTTTCTTTTCTTTCTGTGGACAGTAACACTTAAAAATCTTTTATTATAAAATTAAAACTCTAATCTCCAAACTAATTATAAAAAATTATGTATTTGCATGTCATACACATCGCAGTTATTACTTAAACAATTTGAATGATGATATTATAAATTGAAATATTCAAATATTATAAAACTACCTATCTGTTTATAGTGCGCTCATTTTCTGAAAATAATGTAACCATTCAACAGGTGTAACCTGTGTGGAAATGGAAATCAAGCAAAGTAACAGTTTTGGGTTACATTGATAAGGATGCACCCATGAAAGCAATTCGGAGAACCGGTCGAAGGGCAGAAGTGTGGTCAACTTGTTGCCATAGATACAGTAACTCAGTTACAGACTTCCCACAAGGGAGATTTAAGTGTATATTTTGGAAGTGGAAAAAGAAAAAGGATTCTATTATTTCTAAGCAGGTATATATATAATATTTGTCACATGAAAATGAGGCTTAATCTGTTATAATTTAGCTTCCAATGTTATATATTTCTGCTGTTATAGTACTGTAGCAAGTTGTTGTAGTCCTTCGTTACTGGTGCAAAAGCCTTACTAGCTATGAATAAATAGCGGTGTTAATGATTTTGTTTACTTAATATAAAAACGAACACACATTTTTTTTTTTTTTCTTTTTTGGGAACAAGCATTGTTTCTTGGGTTATCAAATTCGGTTTCAGTTTTTATTTCTAGTTTATCAATGTTTAAGTTTTAATAATAGCTGGTTTTAGATTCAGTAAATTAACACAAATGTATTGGACAAAATTCGGTTTAAATAATTATAAAATAGGAATATAAAAAAAAATTCAATTTTCTTGATAAATGTGTTGAATAGTACTAATTTCAATCATTAAAATTGAATTGTTCATATAATTACCATTAAATTTTGATATGCACGAATATGATTGTAAATGAACTAAGTCTAGTTGAATACTAAAATGTTCAAATCTGTTTATTTATTTTCTTATCAATTTCAAGTCAAGTTTGAAGAGAAAATGATCAGAGTTATGAAATCTTGTTCAAGCTTATTTATTAATTTTTTAATTGAATTCAAGCTGAATTCGACTTTAATCAAGCTTAATTAATTATAAATTTGATGTTAAAAATTTAAACATAATTAGATTCATAAAGTTTAATAAAAATTGATATAATTCATTATGTGTTATTTGAATTATTTGTTGAAGTTTAAATATTAATATGAAAAGATTTAAATGTACTCATGTAACTATTAATTATATATATATATATATATATATATATATATATATATATATATATATATATATATATATATATATATATATATAATTTTAAAAGAGTATAAATTATAAAAATTGTATACAACAACAACAAGCCTTAATCCCATTGTGTCCTATTATGTGTCAAATTCTCATTTAAATCAAGTATAATAAGATCATTTTTATACATCTTAACCAAGTCATTTTAGGTACCTCTACCTTTAACATAAAGCAAATCTAATGCATCTACTCTCTCCCAAGTCATCGGACGGACGCTTTTATGTGGCCAAATCATCTAAGGCGACTCTCCCTTATCTTATCTACCACTGGAACTACTCCAATTTTTTCCCAAATATACTCATTTTGCATTCTATCTCTAAGAGTAAAGCCACTCTTCCACCTAAGCATCCTCATCTCTATAACACCTTACTAAGTCTTATGCTTTATTGGCCAACATTCGCATCATAAGTCATTGTAAGTCTTACCACCATCTTATAAAAATTATATAATAACATTAAATTAAGTAGTCAAATAAATATTAAATTACTATTAAATGAATATTTTATTGTATTTTTATCATGCTACTTGCTAAATAATAAATTAATATGTTCATGAACATAGATAAACAAACACAACAATGTATAAACTTGTTCATTAATATGATGTCCTTCTAAAATTTTATTCAAATTTATTTAATTATATAGATAAACAATTACAAATTAATATTATACGAACAAATATCAAGTTGTTTCTAGACTATGCTTGTTCGCTTTTAGCCATGTGTGCGAAGTTCAATAATTTTCTTTCTTGAAATAAAAAGATTTTTTATTATTCTGAAATATTGTTTCTTTCACAAGTTTAAACATTTAAATTTATTATTTTTTAAATTTAATTTGTTGCAAACAAAATCATTTGATGTCACGTCTTTAGAGCAAACTAATAAATATATATTATTTAATATCCCAATCTCTAGCAATATTCTCTCTTTATTCCTCATACACAAATGTGTTCTTGATGCTCTTAGCACTATGAACAAGCAAAAATTGACCAACAAATTCAAGAGAATAATCTCTAAAAGCCCTAAAAGATAGTTTTTAATAATTTTAGCATAATGGCCTCACGGATGGCCCTTATGCCCATTTATCTTCTTAATTGAAATCCCCAACATCCACATTGTCCATCATTTAGTAACTCAAACTTAATATAAAAATAATTTGGCATTGTGATTCAAACTCATGATCTCTTGGAGATGATTTAGCTCAATTATAAAAATAAATTAATATACATATGGTATATGATCATGATGTAGAAGGATTGATCCCAATTGCTTGATGTTGCTCAATTTTGTAGAACTTACAACCATTAACTAGTTCATTTGAGATGTGTAGGCTAGTAACTATCAAATGATGAGAACAATTATGATGAACATTAAAAAGAGTGGCCAGAAGGCTTATAAATTTTGCCATGGAGAGGAACAAGCAAACTATCTTGGATTTTGTTTACCCAAGTTCATGAATTTAAAGAATAAGTTGGATGACCAAAAGGAGCACATATCAAGCACCAAGTCTAAGATCATATATTAATAAAATTACATATGATTCTTTGTTACACATACATATCATAGATGTACCCTTCATAATGATGAAGAGTTTTAGGAATGTCACCATTAAATGGGAGCTCTCTACAAACCTCAACCTTTCATATGGTGTTTCATATGAGTATTTTCAAGAACATCCACGAGAATTATATAACCTAGTTGAAGAAATCTTATGATTTTGGTGTTTGGCGTAATGTGGATATTTTAGTCATGTGAATATGATATTAAAATTTAAATTATGAATTCATGATTTGATAGAGGGATTCCTAAGAGTTGTCAAAGGATGCTAATTGACAATTCTGAAAGCGAATCAAGATATCTCACTACAAGTTGTGAGTCAATGAATGACCTTTGAAAATTCTTAAGGAGGTTAGTCTTTTTTTACCCCTTTATAACGTGCGATATGTTGAAAACATTTTAGTTCTATAATAACTTATCAACATTTTTGATGAAGTTTTGTCTTGGTCACTAGTTAAGCGGTGATGAAAAATCTACTATGCCCTTACTTGTAATATAAAAATAATAGAATGAGAAAACTAAGCATCACCATTAGAATACACTTAGGGTGATATTAATCATCATCTTTTTATTTGAATCATTCATATTTGATTCATATTGATTTCTTTGTTAACCACTCACTAAAATTTAGCACTGACCTATGGTATTGAGCGATCTTGAAATTACAAACTTTTAGTTGAATACAACGAAGTTAAAATGTAAGAAATACATTTCCATGTATATAACTATACTTCAACATCACATATCCACACATATAACTAAACTTTTGTTTCTATGTAAGATCCAAGGCCCTTAGCACCTACAATAGCCATAAAAGGACTTATAAAATAAAATACATTACAAAAATAAAATACAAAAATAGAAGAAGAAAAGTGTGTGTGTGTGTGTGTGTGAGAGAGAGAGAGAGAGAGAGAGTAGATTTGGGCTCAAAGAACCCATCTATCTTGTTCTTCCTTATGAATTTTTGAAGTTACAAATGAAGTACGTGAGATGACATTTTGATAAAGCTTCAATAAAGGAGATGACATTAGGAGGATACTTTAAGAAAGATTTTGCATCTTTTTTTTCGTAATAAAGAAGGAGATAAGCTTCTCTTCATGGAAATGTTGAGCTTAATATTCTTATATTGATTTGAGTTTTAATTGAGTTGCATGGAGTGTAACAAGTAATTATTATTGTTAATTCTATGACTCGTTATTAACGATTTGCGACTCATCAGAAATGTGTTTTTATTGTGGACCATTAAGGTTCACATTTTGTCATTAATATAACAAATTAATTCCTAAAGTTTTTTGCAGGTTTGAAAGCCTCGTAGTGCTCAAGAGGGCGCGACGAGATGAAAACTCGGATGTAGTATCACAAGACATCACTCGCTACAACATCCGTTAGATATCGGTCCATCTAGATGAAATGCTGCCGAAATTTTGTCTAATTTGTAGACTTAGAAAAAAAAAAGGGAGGGGATGAATATATATTGTATTTTGTCTTCTTTTGTTTTAGGTTTGAAGGTCTGTGCTCAAGAGGGCTGACGAGATGAAAATTGTGGTGTGAAGACCTCACGCTCAAGAGCGTCTGAGTAAGCCAAAATGCCTCAGATACTGCCCTTTACACGGGGATGACGCTGGGAGGTTGCCGAAATTTAGACTAAAATTCAGGATTTAAATAAATTCAAATTGGAATTACCTAAACTTAAGTCAAACGAAAGAATATATTATAAATATAAAGATAAATGTTAAATAAAAAGAAATAGAAGGGGAGGCTTTAAAGAAAATTTTGGTAAGAATGAAACACTCATTTAAAATGTAAATTATATTTGTAAAGATTAGTATTAAATTCACAAACTCTAATAGCGATTCTCTATGATTTAAATTGAAATAATGAGTGAGTTATCTTTTCTTGTAAATTACTCAAAACTAAACAAACTCTAATTAAAATTTGGGGACTAATGCTAAAACTCATAACAAACTTGCAATAAACATAAATCTAAAGATGAATCCAAATTGGGTTTAAATAACTCTTATACGAATATGGAGATGATTATTATGCTAGCTAATAAGCATAAGAAGAATAAAAGAAATAAACACTTATAGTATAACTTATCAAAAGTGATTTAAATTGAACATAATCAAGTTGGGAGAATTGCAAAATAATTAAATAAGTAAACTAAATGCATGTAATATTTTAAATCACAATCTAAATCAAAATGTTTTTTCGCCACCGAATCTGCAACTTTTTGTACAAGCAGACAAAAAGCGATACCAAATCAAAATCTATAAAAATCATAGGACTTCATTTAATCAAAAATTAAGGAATTTCATTCTAATTATGATTTTCAAAATTAATGGGTTTATTAATTAGGTAAAATTATCTAAGCTATAAACACGTGTATGTGCTCAGACATAGAGATTTTAAGTACAAATTTTAATGTCTGAAAAGGCTGTGCAGGATAAATTGGAATTAAATGAAAATATAAAATCATTCAAATAATTCAGAAATAAAATTACCTAAATTACAAATACACCCGCATGGGCCCCGACACTATGATGAATGCTGAAATTCAAGTGGTGAGGATCTGCGGGTTGTTGTTTCGGTTTAGTCATGGGATTTAGTTAACAAAATCTAAAACCTATAATAAGAGTTTCAAATCGGTGAAATATCAGAAACTAATTCTATGAGGTGACAAGAGTCTAATCACAAGCAACAACTAAGCGAGTTGATAGGATCTAAAGCTCTTAAACATATTCAAATTAATCAATTTTTTAAATCAAATTAAGTAGCAATCTGAAATTGCTTAAATGAAATTTTATTAATAAAAACTTAAATCCAACTCAATCTATCCACCTTCTGCAACTATTTGTCGGGGGTAACAAACTAAGAAAACTTTAGCTCACAGAAGAGCCAATGTCAAATCAAGTGTTATGCTATGTTCACTCTCAATTAATCTCTTGCTAGTAAGGACATGACCAGTATCCTCTGACTACGTGGCTTGACCAGTAGGCTCCACAGATGAATCAGTTATGACCAGAGTCCTCTGATCGGGTGGTTTGGTTAGTCATGCTCCATTATATTTCAATCACGACTGTAGCCCGCATGCTCCCCAATGGCTATGCCCTTTGAGTTGTGAATCATAGGATATACTTGATAGGATAAACAACCCTCTGTCAGCTAAGGTAGACTAAAGCCTATCTCCTTAGACAAACATCACCCAGGTCTATAAGGATTTCTTTGACGACGTAACCCATGTGTTGCTGATGAGGATCCTTACGGTCGACTACCTCCTCCTCGACTAAGTAGACTAGGGACCATCGCCGGGATGACGGAATCATCTAGATCACATCATCATTCCCCACCATCCGATTTAAGCTAAAATGATGAATTTCATAATCTAAATTCTAAAACTCCATATACTGCTACTATACGCTGCGCATTAAGCGATATAACGACTAGCCTTAATCGAAAGTTCTCTTTCACTTATTGAGATGAGTAATTAACTATAGGGGCTTGCGCCTATAGGAAACTTGGAACCTGATCTAAAATCCTCACCAAATGAGGATAAAATCTTTGGGTAGTGTCTTATCTACTATTCCATCCGCCTTCTGAAAATTATTCCAGCACTTTCAAATCATACTCTCTTCAATTCAATATTCAAAATATTGTCGAGAGGTCCATGATGAATTTTCAGAGCCCACAATTTGCAAGTCCATCGTTAATCTCATTCAAGTTCTTTAATTCTTTTCAACTACCTGAGGCAAAATGTAACACTGTCCGTTGCAAGTTTCATATACACTCATTAATAAGCTGTCAGTCTTCATGTAAGCCCATGCTTATTTAAAGCTTTTAGAATTTTTGTATATGTAGGTTTAGCTTCAATTTATCATTTTTATTTAAGTTCAGTTTGAGCTTAACGACACCTTTATTTGTTCATGTTTAAGTCTCCTGTCCCAATTCGGCAGCCTCAAGATCGCCACCTGGGGGCTTCATAAGTTATTCGACTTTCTCGCCGCATCGAGCATAACGGTCAATATCTTGCGACACTACGACCATATTTTTCTACTCGTTAGCTCTACTGAGCATAACAGAGTCTTCAAACACCTGCAATTTTAATTTAGATTTTTAATTTTGAGTTTAGAGTTCATTTTGTATTAAATTAATTAAGTCCTCGATCGTCAATTTTGGCAGCCTCCGGGCATCTTCCCCACATAAGGGGCTACATCGGGTTATTCGACTTTTCCGGTCTACTAAGCATAACGGGTCGACATTCTGGCGGGTCTTCTACCTGTTAGCTTTACTGAGCATAATAGGTGAAACCCGTCACCTCTTGAGCATGACGAGATCTTCGTATTGCAAAGAGCCCGATTTTTTCACCTAAGAAAGATTCATCCATCGTTATAAATCTGATTAGAGTTGTACGGATGGAATAACTCTGAAATTTCGTAGATGCAGACTTTGATTAGCCTCCTTGCAGCAACATGGCATGGTCCTCTTCTTTAATCGTTTCATTTCCCAACTCAACCAGATTAGTATCTGAATGGACTTTCAGAGGAGTGGAGGATTTCTTGTATTCCAATATCTCTGAATATAACCATGCCGTAAATACAGGAATAAATCCCATGCTGATAAAGCTCTGAACTATTTTGCACGTCAAGCATGCCTTTATCGAATAATTGGTACACTAAGCTGATCTCTTATGCTCCTACTTTTCATTTCATTACTAGTTTTTTTTTTTTAAATTTCCCTTTAATAGTTATTTTGTTTATCTTCTTGACAGATTCTTTTTCAAATCACAAGTTATTGGCGTCACAAAATTAAACGTTGGAAAGTGTGATGATTATGTTATGGGTGACGAAGGATGAACTGATGGACTATTTCCCTGACCAGGCTGAATTCTTAAACAAGATGATCATCAGTTAAATTGTCTCTGAACTCTTGTTCTCAGTGTTATTCTCGCAAGCTTTCGCCATTATTCAAATTATGGTGGGTTGGGGCCTATTGATGATATGGAATTTGAGGTCCATATTATTAATAAATATTATCAAAGTTTAGATTGTATGTTCTGAACTGTGATGATCATGTTGTTGAAATATCATTTTGCGATCTCTCAAAATGAAAATATTTAAACATTATAAATATTTTTTTTTCTTGATATCATGCAGAGCAAGAAAAATCCTTAGATGTATGTGCATGAATTCACATAAATTTAAATTTTAATTGGTTTATTTAAAGATCTTATTCAAATGAACAATGAAAATGCAACTGTAATCGATTTGTGAAAGTCGTTATACTATATTTTAATAATTAGAGTATATTTATATATCTTATAAATACATTTAATTGAAATTCTTATATTCAAGCCAGTACTCAGATAATTAATATAACGATGTTTAGCTACCACTACTTACAGTAATGATTGATAATAGGGCAAGTTTAGCTCAAAATGATTACTTGTCAAACCTTTGCTTAATCCCGAAGTCTCACCACCAACACTTTTCTTCTATAAAAGTTTGAACAACTTTTGCTGGAGGCCATTCTGTGTTCCTAACGAGGCAGTAGCAGCTTCTACTTTAATGGAGGTTCGCTCGCTCATCCTACAACTTGCTTCATATTTGCCTCTTATTTTCTTCTTCATCAGTACCACTTTTCCCGTCTTGAGGCAGTAGCAGCTTCTACTTTAATGTATTAAACATGGAAGCTACGTATCTGATTAAATTAAATATCTAATGTAAACGTTCTTTGTGTTTAGGGTTACTAGCGATATGAATAAATAGCGGGTGTTAATAATTTGTTTACTTAATATAAAAACGAACCCATAGATTTTTTTTTTTTCTTTCTTTTTGGGAACAAGTATTGGTACTTGGGTTATCAAATTCGGTTTCAGTTTTGATTTCTAGTTCATCAACGTTTAAGTTTTAATAATTGCTGGTTTTAGATTCAGTAAATTAACACAAATGTATTGGACAAAATTAGGTTTAAATAATTATAAAATAGGAATATCCAAAAAATTCAAATTTTTTTAATAAATGTGTTGAATAGTATTAATTTAAATAATTCAGATTGAATTGTGCATATATTACTATTAAATTTTGATATGCATGAATATGATTGTAAATGAGCTAAGTTGAGTTGAATACTAAAATGTTCAAATTGTCAAGTTATTTTCTTATCAATTTCAAGTCAAGTTTGAACATAACATGATCAGAGTTATGGAAAACTTGTTCATGCTTATTTATTAATTTTTAATTGAGTTTAAGTTGAATTTGACTTTAATCAAACTTAATTAATTATGTATTTGTTGTTAAAAATTTAAACATAATTAGATTCATAGTGTTTAATAAAAAAAATGAGATAATTCAATATGTGTTATTTGAATTATTTGTTGAAGTTTAAATATTAATATGAAAAGATTTAAATATACTCATGTAACTATTTATTTGATATATATATGAAATTTTTAAAAGAGTATACATTATAAAAATTGTATAATAACATTAAATTAAGTAGTCAAATAAAAATTAAATTATTATTAAATGAACATTTTATTGTATTTTTATGATGTTACTTGCTAAATAATAAACTAATATGTTCATGAACATAGATAAACAAGCACATCAATGTATAAACTTGTTCATTATCACTTTTAAAATTTTATTCAAATTTATTTAATTATATAGATAAACAATTACAAATTAATATTATACGAAAAAGTACCAAATTGTTTCTAGACTGTGCTTGCTTGCTTTTAGCCATGTGTGCAAAGTTCAATAATTTTCTTTCTTGAAATAAAAAGATTTATTATTATTCTGAAATATTGTCTCTTTCACAAGTTTAAACATTTCAAAATTTTTTTTTAAATAACATTTGTTACAAACAAATTCATTTGTTGTCATGTATTTAGAGTAAACTAATAAATTTTTTTATATTTAATATCCCAATCTCTAGTGATATTCTTTCTTTATTCCTCATACACAAATATATTCTTGATGCTCTGAGCACTATGAACAAGCAAAAATTGATCAACAAATTCAAGAGAATAATCTCTAAAAGCCCTAAAAGGTGACTCTAAAGATAGATTTTAATAATGTTAGCATAATGGCCTCAGGGATGATCCTTATGCCCATTTATCTTTTGAATTGAAATCCCCAACATCCTCATTGTCCATCATTTAGTAGCTAAAACATAATATAAAAATAATTTAGTGTTGTGAGTCAAATTCATGATCTCTTTGAGATGATGTAGCTCAATTATAAAAATAAAGTTAATATACATATGGTATATAATCATGATGTAGACGGATTAATCCCAATTGCTTGGTGTTGCTCAATTCTTATAGAACTTACAACCATTAACTAGTTCATTTGAGGTGTATAGGCTAGTAACTATCAAATGGTGAGAACAATTATGATGAACATTAAAAGAGTAGCAAAAGGCTTAAATTTTGCCCTTGAGAGGAACAAGTAAACTATATTAGATTTATTTACTCAAGTTCATGAATTTAAAGAATAAGTTGGATGACTAGAAGGAGCACACATCAAGCACCAAGTCTAATATCACATATTAATAAAATTACACATGATTCTTTGTTACACATAGATATCACAGATGTACCCTTCATAATCATCAAGAGTTTTGGGAATGTCACCTTTAAATGGGAGCTCTCAACAAACCTCAACCTTTCATATGGTGTTTCATATGAGTATTTTCAAGAACATCCACTAGAATTATATAACCTAAAATGAGGAGAGTCTAAGCATAGACAACCTAGCTGAAGAAATCATATGATTTTGGTGTTTGGTGTAAAATCTTTTAGTCGTGTGAATATGATATTATAATTCAAAGTATGAATTCATGTTTTGCTAGAAGGGTTTCCCAAGAGTTGTCAAAGGATGCTAATTGACAAAGCAAATCAAGGTATCTCACTACAAGTTGCGAGTCAATGAATGCTCTTTGAAAATTCTTAAGGAGATCAATCTTTTCTCCCTTTATAATGTGCATTATGTTGAAAAAAAAATTTAGTTCTATAACAACTTATCAAAATTTTTGATAAAGTTTTGTCATGGTCACTGGTTAAGCGGTGATGAAAAATCCACTATGCCTTTACCTGTAATATAAAAATATTGGAATGAGAAAACTAAGTATCACCATTAGACAACTACACTTAGGGTGATATTAATCATCATCCTTTTATATGAATCATTCATATTTGATTCATATTGATTTCTTTGTAAACCACTCACTAAAATTTACCACTGACCTATGGTATTGAGCGATCTTGAAATTACAAATTTTTTGTTGAATGCTACGAAGTTAAAATGTAGGAAACACATTTCCATGTATATAATCATACTTCAACATCACATATCCATACATATAACTAAACTTTAGTTGCTATGTTAGATCTAAGACCCTTAACACCTACAATTACCAGAAAAGGACTTATAAAATAAAATATATAAATAAAAGAAGAAAAGTGTGTGTGTGTGTGTGTGTGTGTGTGTGTGTGTGAGAGAGAGAGAGAGAGAGAGAGAGAGAGAGAGAGAGAGAGAGAGAGAGAGAGAGAGAGAGTAGATTTGGCTCAGAGAACCAATCTATCTTGTTCTTCCTTATGAATTTTAAAAGTTTGAAATGAAACAAGTGAGAATACATTTTGATAAGGCTTCAATAGAGGAGATGACATTTAGAGAATACTTTAAGAAAGATTTTACATTTTTTTCATAATAATAATGGAGATAAGCTTCTCTTCAAAAAAAAAAAAAATGTTGAGCTTAATATTCTTATATTGATGTGAGTTTTAATTGAGTTGCATGGAGTGTAACAAGTAATTATTATCTATAATTTTATGAATCATTATGAAGGATTTGTGACTCATCAGAAATGTGTTTTATAGTGGACCATTAAGGGTTTACAATATGTCATTAATATAAAAAATTAATTCCTAAAGTTTGTTGTCGTTTTATATAGCAATGAAAAACCTTTACAACTAATTGGTAACTCATTAGCTAGCTGATAAAATTTTATGGCAAGACACTTTTGTTTGGCTTTAAATTTTTCATTGGAATGGTTAAATAACCATTTTATGGTATGTTTCTAGATTTATAAAGATGAATTGTGACTTTACTAGTTAATGATGACTTGCCAACCTCTAATGTTCCATAAACTTTTTTATGTATTGAGTTATTGATAATAAGTTGAAAAGTTGGTAATGCCAATTAATTGACTCACTCATTAAGTTTGAGCTTAATATCAAAACATCTACATTTTACATGGAGTCATAAAATAGCTCTGACAACTCATATAATCTTAATGTTAGCCTACAAATTATTTTTTAGTTTAAAATTTTCTTTGGGATTCATTTTGTAATCATTACAAATTTAGTCAACCATTGGATTGATTGACACTTTGGCTAACATGAGGTTGACTAATGTGGGCTACAAAAAATTCATCACCCACCTCTCGATGAAGAGAGTATAATTTATGTCTTTGAAATTTTCAAAAGGCAGATGGAATAGTAGATAAGAAGCTACCCAGAGATTTCACCCTCATTTTGTGAGAACTTTAGATCTAGTTCCAGGTTTCCTATAGGCGCAAGCACCTATAGTTAATTACCCCTCCCAATGCTGAGAGAGAACTTTCGATTAAGGCTAGTCGATCGCTAGATGCATAGCATATAATAGTAGTATGCGAAGTTATGAATTTAGGTTTATGAAATTCATCATCCTTCAATTTGAAGCGGATGGTTGGGGTAACAATGATGTGCTCGATCAAGATCCCATGATTTCATCATTCTCGGCTATCATGGTCCCTAGTCTATTTAGTCAGAGGAGGTAGTCGACCCAACCTGATCGAAGGATCCTTATCAGCAGCCATGGGTTGCGTCGTCCAAGAAAACTTTGTAGATCTAGGATGATGTTTATCTAAGGAGATAAGTTTAAGTCCACTTTAGCTAACATAATACTTTTTGTCTATCAAATGCACTCATATCTTAAAAGGAGAGCCATTGGGGAGCATACTGGCTGATCATAATATAATGACCATTTGGTGGCATCTACAATCGAGGACTCTTGTTATAACTACATAATATGTGAAGCCTATTGGTCAAACCATATGATCACCAGGAGGGAAATTGACATCCATGTGCTTGATGATTGAGAAGTAATGTCTTGATGACATAAGCAAAAGATTGGTTTTCTATAACATAATTGATTGAGATAATAATTTGATTTAAGTTTTTTAGTTTGAATTTCATTTAAGCATTTAAAGAGATGACATATTAATTTCACAAGTGAATTGATATTTAGGATTAATTTGATTTTATAATGATTGAGTAAATATCTCGTGTTCATTTAAATTTTTTTTGAAATGACAGAAATAGTTAGTTTTTTGAAAATTTAGTTTATGTTTGAGCTTAAAATGTAATAAAAAATTTTATGAGGGGATGAATTTTGAATTTTTTTAAAAATTTTAAGATATTTTATAATAAATTTTGATGATATCTTTTATATTTTAATAATAATAATAATTAGTAATAAATAAATTTTAGAAATGATGATATTTATGAAAGTATTTTGATGATGATGATCGATGATAAATAAAAAATAATAATCAATAATAATAATAATTGTGTATGATGATGATGATGATGATGATGATGATGATGATGAGATGATTATGATGAATGATGATAATAATAATAATAATAATAATAATAATAATAATAATCTGACGATGATGATGATAACAATAATAATAATAATAATAATAATAAATTTAATAATAAAATAATAATAATATATAATATTATTATTATTATTATTAATAATATATAATAACAATAATAATAATAATAATAATAAAAATAATAATAATAATAATAATAATAATAATATATATAATAATAATAATAATAATAATAATAATGAATAATAACAATAATAATAAAATAATAAACAAATAACAAACAAACAAAATAACAAAAAATAATAATAAATAATAATAATAATAATAATAATAATAATAATAATAATAGTAATAATAATAATAATAATATAATATTAATATTAATAATAATAACAACAACAATAATAATAATATAATAATAATATAATATAATATTTTATTTTGAGCTCGAATGAACATCGAACAAATGATTGTTCATTCGCTCGTTATATATCGATCTTAAAAAATGCGTTCGTGTTCCATTTTAATGAATGAGCCAAACACGAAGCTCCTAATGAAATTTAACAGAACGCTCACGAATACAAGCTTTTTTTGACACCTAATTGGGGTTGATGTATTATTTTTCTATTTGGATCTATCAATCTATTAATTTAATAATAGGATCATATCTCGTCATAATGATAAAATTAGCTTTTAATATATTTCACTAAGTTGAAACTCTTATAATATTATTATTGGATTTTTAAGTTTTGCCCAACCAGGAATCAACCCGACTGCATCCTCAAATGCTAAGTTTAAGCATTCAACATAGTGTCGGAACCCATGTGAGTTATTTAGAATACTTGTACGAATTTTGAAAAAATCAAATTGAATTGATGATTGCTTTATAGTTTGTACAAGAATTCATCTCTTTCAAATAATTGCACAAATTCTGAAGCACTTAAATTGAGAGATAGCTGACTCCATAATTTATGCAAAATTAATTTAGTATCACCTTTTATTCACTTGTATGATGCATTGCAAATATGGTGGCATAACATTCTGATTCTTATTCAATAAGTTAAAATAATATTTATTTGTTTTGCATTTAGTTCTGAATTCATAGAATTCTCAAACTTTAATGAGACTTAGCTCATGTTTGTTGATGAATTTGCAAGTCCATCGTTAATGTCATTCAAGTTTTTTAATTCTTTTCAACTACCTGATGCAAAATGTAACACGCCCATTGCAAGTTTCATTTACACTCATTAATAACCTGTCAAGTCTTCATGTAAGCTCATACTTATTTAAATGCTTTTAGAATTTTTGTATATGTAGGTTTAGCTTTGATTTATCATTTTCATTTAAGTTCTTTATCAACACTTTTATTTGTTCTTGTTTAAGTCTCCCATCAAAATTGGTAGCCTCTCGACGTCGCCCCCACATGGGGGTGACGGCTATTCGACCTTCCTATCGCTCTACCATATAAAGGTCAAGATCTACACTTACAGCGTGGTTTTCTACCCGTTATCTCTACTGAGCATAACAGGGTCTTCAAACACCTGCAATTTTAATTTTGAGCTTAGAGTTCATTTTGCATTAAATTAATTAAGTCCTCGATTAGTCTGAATTTTGGCAACCTTCATGCATCTTCCCCGCACAAGGGGTTGCATCATGGGCTATTCGACCTTCCCCGCCTCTACCGAGCATAATACGATATCATGACGCGTGTCTTCTACCCGTTAGCTCTAATGAGCATAACAGGGTCTTCAAACCTGTCAACTCTACTAAGCATGAAGAGATCTTTATATATGCAACAAATTATGACATTGCTCTTAAAAGAGCTTGATTTTCACCTAAGAAAGATTCATCCATCATTATAAATCCGATTAAAGTTGTACAAATAGAAGAAGTCTGAAAATTTGTAGATGCAGACTTTGATAAGCCTCCTTCTAGCAACATGACATGGTCCTCTTCTTTAATCGTTTCATTTCCCAACTCAACCAGATTAGTATCTGAATGGACTTTCAAAGGAGAGGAGGATTTCTTGTATTCCAATATCTCTGAATATAACCATGCCGTAAATACATGAATAAATCCCAAAAAAAATAATAAAAAACTTGACCCGGAGTTAAGGGACTGGAATACATCATCTTGGTTTGCCCGATATAAAGAGAATCATCCTTCTCTTCTTTTCCCCTTTTCCCCGCTTCAGTAGAGAGGAATCGCCTTTGGCGAATCTTCATCAACACGAGGAAATCACGGATGAGATGATAGGATTTAAATGGAAAGAATAATGACTGGATCTAAAGCAAGGAAGATGGAGCTAGTAGGAGATGGGTCATTCTCGGTGGGGATAGAGGTGATTGAGGATATCCAACGAAGGTACTTGGAGACTTGCCACTGAGGCTCTTAGCTGAAACAAAGGGATGAGGTTGAAGTCGGCTGTGCTTGGGCATGTGGAGTCTCCGGTTTGGCTTGCTTGCATGAGGGAAGGAGGGCTCACGGGATTCTTATGTTGCATAAGGAACTGAGGAGAGGGCTCTAGGTTCCTTACCAAAGGGGGCAGGATAATCCAGAATAAGGATGAGATAAGGCTAAGTGAGGTGATGGGAGGGATGACATGTCAATCTATTATTGGTCGAATGAGAGGTGGAGGCATTGGGATGGGCGACTGGGAGTTTCGAAGCATTGACTGTGTATAATTAAATAATAATTAGGTAGATTTATCTCAAAATCATGTTAATTTTGATGAAATTTTAAGCGTGATAACCTTAGTCAAATTAGATTTCTATTCTAGGTAATTTTGATGTTCCGGATGCAACGACACAATCCATTTTACGATCAAAGGTTGTTTGGTCCTAGTCAATGATGAATTAGGTCAATTTCTGCTCAAAAATATGCATTATTACTTCCGATTGCTCGACATTCGCATAGACTTGTTCAAATCAAGCACGAAAAGTCTCGTTTGATATATTTCAATATTTTGATGCTAACGACGTGATCAATTTTGTGAACATAGATCATTTGGAGTGTAGCCTCCACTACATATATGTATAGCCACTTGAGCTTGACCTCTTGATTAGTCGGGATTATCCAAGATGTATATTTAGACCAATTTTGATGTTCTAAACATGATGAAAGTCCATTCATCAATTGAGGATCATTTTGACTAATTTTGTTGATGTTCGCATAGATTTGTGATTTGAAGCTCGTCAATTCATCTGTGAACTTCGACTTGACTTATGCATGCATGCATGGAGGTCAATAAATGCCCCCCAACAAATGTGCATATAGAGTGAGTGATGTTTGTTGAAAACTGGTTGACCCATTGAGTCAACCCTGAATCTCAAATTATTGCAGCTTCAATTTCAATGGCTTCACTGAAGAGCTTCTTCCACTATCTACTCTTTGCTTCAATGGGTTTGCTGAAGATTTTTTTCTTTTGTGTCATTATAGATTTGGGTTTCTTCTAACTCTAGCTTCATGCTTGATCAAGTTTTATGGAAAAATTGGTTTGATTATTTTGAGATTTGAAATTCCTTTTGTCATAGCTTTAAGCTTGATAGACTTGATTAAGGATTGACTTGATTTGTCCATATTGACTTGTCAGGAAGTGCACATATATCTTCAGTCCTATGCTTGCTGCTTTGATGGACTTGTTGAAGGGTGTATATGATGACCCTTCTCGCTTATATTAGATATATAATATTGAGTTATCGCCTAGCAATAATTTCTTTAGATTGAATAACCACGAATCCCTTTAATTTATCCATTGGCATCATATGAACTATGTGGTTACTTCCTTGATCCTGTGCTTTCTGCTTTGGTGGACTTGATGAGGAAATTGGCTTTGATCTATGCTATGCGCTTGATCAAACTTTTGAAAAGAGATTGAAATATTACCTTGCAGGTAATATAAAGATTGATTTGAGGCAGCTCTGAATTGAGAGTTATTTTCTCAGATTGTCTTGGTCCATCGATCAAGTAGAAAGACCTCTTAGATTCTGGCTGCTTGTAATCACTAAGCTGAATTTAGTTTGAGATTGAACATCTATCATCATTATACTAACGAGCAAGAGATCTTCATTGCGACCTTTTCTTATGGCTTGTTGAGTGATGAGAGCGTCAACAACTCGACCATTTATGGGCTTGTTGAGTTCGACCTTTAAAACCTACTCGGGTCTTCGACTTAAGCTATGATGGATTGATGGTTTGGTCATGACTAAATGAACAGGGCTCTTTCATTTTGTCTTTTCTTGTGGCTTGAGTGATGAGAGCATTAGCTTCAACCATTTGTGGGCATGTTGAGTTCGACCTTTAGAACCCATTTGTGTCCTAGACTTGAAGATATATGTTGATGGTTTTCCAACTTAGTTTATTGAAGCTTTCGAAATTGAGAGTTCTTTTAACTTGATCTTTGAAATTTGACAAATCTTGGAGGAAATTTTTTGACATTTAGAGCTATCTTTTCATGTGTAGAAATACATTCTTTTTGTTCTGACAAGAGCCTGCAACTTTGACCATAACAGTTATAGATATATTCAGGGATCTTGACATAAAGCTCAATGTCAACCTGAATATATATACAAGAAGACCTATTATTTCACAGGAGAGGGTTAAATAACCTTGATCATAAAAAAGGCTCGCCTAACATGGAGATTGTAGATTAGAAATACTTTACAAAGCTTGATTCCCTTTTAATAAAAAATGGGCATGATATAATTTCAATCATAATATGTATTTATCTAAGGATCTTAGCTTAAAGCATGATATCAACTTAGATAAATATATAAAAAATGCCCATTTTCTAGTAGCTTTCACAGTAACTATTGAGAGAATTTGAAATGTCTTTGGTCCTATGCTTTATGCTCGAACTTGCTGAAGACTTCCTCCTAAGAGTTTGAAATTTATATTTTTCTCCCCTTGCTTTGGGTGGACTTATTGGAGTTGACGATTTATTGTTGAGATGAGAATATCTTCAATCTTATGCTTTATGTCAGATTTGTTAAAGATTCAATCTCAAAATTTGAAATTTGTATTTTTCACCTATCATGGCTTCGTGCCTTAGTGGGTTTGATGGAGTTGATGACTTGTTGGCGAGTGTGGTGTTTATTTTTGGATATGGGACACCATGCAGATCTTAGGGGGTACTTATTGAAGTGATCGAATATAATATTATGAAATAGTGCACTATCTCAAAAGATAGAAATCACCACCATATAATGGACCTAATCACCTAATAAGGACTCCTAAGGCATGATGGGTCTTCGAATGTACTAGAGATTTTCCCCATACTTTATATGGAAAAGTAAAGCAGTGTTTATATTAAGCCGAGTCTATTAAATTCCTTATGGAGGCAAGCCTCCATAGTTAAGTACATCCTAAGAAAGGTGAATTCCTTAGGAATACTCTCGATTAAAGTAGACAATTATTATCTCCAAAGATTTTAAGATTAAGACTATCAAAGGATTGGTCATGTTTGGAAAATCAAATGGGATAGATCAAATAGAAAGACTTATTTTGGAAGTTAAAGGAGATGAGTAGAGAATGCTCATGATACTAGGAAGCCTAGTGAACATTCCAATCTATCATATAATTGGGCTTTACATATTTGAAGTTTGAAGAGATTTATTCTGTTTGAGTTGAAATTTAATTAGATTACTAGGACTTATAATCCACCAACACAAGATTGTGGAAATACCTAAGAAGTGAGGATTTATGCTTGTAGCAAGGAAACAACACCCTAGATCTAGGGAGCTTTGGCATAAGCCAAAGCACGACCTAAGTCTAAGCAAAGTGGGTATATAGTTTACCTCCATAAGAGAGGATAAACCACCTGACTGCTGGGCTTACAACCGCTTGGAGTGGCATCCAGCTAACTCCTCCTACGCTTTAAATCCATGTAGTTTGGTCATATGAAATTGCAAGATGGTTGGACTGTTATTTATTTAGAAAGAGACTAAAGTCCTTAAACCCACTCCTTAAGAGACTAGAGCATGAGTGGTATGAGTAATAACTTAATCTACAAATGTAAATCTTTTCAAATTTTATTTGAGTTTTGACACTTCATTTTGACAAAGGTTTAGGATTTTATATGCCTAAATGCATGGTGAAGTAGAGTTGTTGGCCAAATCAAGAGAGAAAGAGGTGAAGCTCTATCAAGAGGGGTTACTCTCATAGGTCAAGCGTCCCTGCGTGTAAGGATGAAGGCCCTCATTTTGCAAGAGTGATTCAAGATGCATGATGTGAAACATACAACATTCTAAGGTTGCTAAATATTTTAATTATCTTATTTATAGACTAAGCTTTATGGTGAGGTTATGAGTTATATAAAATTTTAATTGCGAGTGATTAATTGGGTAGAAAATTTATTTTACCCTAAGAGCCTAATCGCATCCAGGCCACAAATTCAAACATTAATCATAAAAAACTATGAAAAGCATGCATTTTCTAATGCAATGTAAACATAATATCAAATAATTTTATAAAACTAAGCAAAAGAATAAAATGTGGTAATCTTTCACCATACAACAAAAAAGAAAAGATGGGTAGCCGAGCTTTACCCTTATACAACCAGAATTAAAATAATAGTTACAATTATAATGAATGAATGTTCATGATTCATGTCTTCATCTTCATATCTCAATTTGATTTGATTTACTCCACTTCAAAGGCATCACATGGCCTCCCGAAAAGGCTTCTAGCCAATGCTCATCCTTATCCCCTATAGCACTAATCCTAATTCCTAATAGATTTATTAAGAATAGGAAAAGTAAATCTAACTATTCTACAAAATATAGTTAGTTAAACATACATACATTCCAAAGTTTATATTTGTAATTTGGATGTAACACCATATAGGTAACCAAGCCCACCTGTCCTAACTTAGATTATGGTTAGGGCTTAAGAAACCCGCAAGCAAAATATTTATATTTGTTTTTATAGTGGCCCCTTAAAACACAATCCCTATAGAAAATATAATTAGTCGATCACACTAACATCTAGTCTACAAACATACACTCTAACATCCTCTAAATAATACATCATAAAATAAAGCATATATCACACCATGCACTGTCCTAACATAAAGCTAAAAGTGATGACTTAATTATAATGTGTGTGTGTTAAGGCTTGTGGTATGTCTTACTAGCATTAGAGTTGTAGTTTTCTAAGTTTGGAAATGTTCAATTTAACATGAAATGTTAATTTCACTTGAAGTTGTTTAATTGATTTGAGAATTTTAATTTATGTTTTCATTTGTTTTATATGGTTACACTTAGTAACTAAGAGTTATAAAGAGAAGATTGGCCCCTTTCATCCCTACCTTAAGCCACTTTTAAAGCATATTGATTTGATTTAGTTCTCTTTAGTGAATGGCTTATTACACATTTTAGATTAATCCTAAGTTTAGGTTCACTTTAAATAATTATATTCAATGTGAAAGGCTTCTTAAGATTAATCTAATTGAAATACAATCACATGATTTATGTTCAATCATTCTTTTTCATCACATATAACATGCATATGATTTAATCCTAAGTGTATATATACATACAACATGTTTTAGCACACTTAAATGATGAATGTATATGTGCATATTTGAAGTTTATATTTCTTATTTGATTGAACTATTTAATCATATTAGTTTAGCTCTATATAAATTCTTATACAAAATATATAGAGATGAAATTAAAATGCATCATTTTAACCGGAAGTGAGGTAATCAAATGACTAACTAAAGCCTCATATTTCCAGGATGTCCAAATTATATACCCATTTGCATTCAAACATATGTAAATTTGTATGCATGAACATAAGAAAGAAAGCTTCAAAATTCATGACCAACTAATTCAATCACCTAGCCAATTATGGATGCATGTATCTTTGATAAAAGAAAAGGGGTTTTAATTCCATAATTAAATACACACACATATGTATAAGAGACATAAGCTAGTACATGCCATTATTAATCAGGGAAGTGAGGTAATCAAATGACCTCCATGGGGATACTTAAAACCTCATATTCCCAGGATATCTAGACTAAATATTTGGTTTTCTCAAATACATATGGATGTATACATAAATAAAGGAAGAAAACCATGCAAATGTTGTATTTTTATTTGATTGAAACATTTATGCATATGGAGTAAAGTATTATCCAAATTCTAATGCAAAATATATATAAATGAAATCAAATAAGTACGCTTCATTAACCAGGGAAGTAAAGTAATCAAATGACCTTGGGCTAACTAAAGTCTCGTGTTCTCGGGATGTCTAGAATATATACTTATTAACATTCAAATACATATAAAACTATATATGAATTAAGGAAAAGAAAGCTTTACCTCACATGTCTAAGATATAAGCACGTGCATTTAGCATCATAACACTCATTATTATTCATTTTCAAACTTTTGAAAATACATTTGGATTCAGTAGTGATAATAGCCACATATATATTAAATTAAATCAACACATTCAAGCTTTACATAAAGGAAAATCATTTGATTTAATTTAACTTTGAAAAGATGAATGCATGATTTCAAATGACATACAACATTTAACATGATTGGAAAGGAATAAATAAACATAAACATATTATTTTATTCAATTAAATTAATTTCTAAGGACAATCATATCAAATAAAATCATTTAAGATAAACCAAAGCTTCTTTAATATCATTTTCACCTCATGTTGATTTGATTTAAGGATGTGAGAAGAAATTTGCGATCCTAACCCATTCCATGTTTGTTAATTAAATTGATTTAATGAAATGTGATTAAGTTGATTTTATGGATTAATTAAGTTGTAATATGCTTTAAATCCATTAATTAACCCTTGCCTATGTTACCTTAATTTAATTAACCAAATAATTATCAGCCAACATGATATCCACATGAATGGAAAATAAATTTACAATGATCTAAGAAATAAAAGGGGCCTAATGCAATTGGCTTATGATTAATAGTTAATTAAGTTAAAGAATTTAATTAAGTACTCTTATAATTCTCCCACACATGTGACTAATTATAATTTTCTTACGATTTCCTTAGGTTGTTGAACACCTAAAGGTCTACCCAATACTTCATTAATTAGGTCGATGTGATTTAACTTTTAATTAAACCAATTAAGTAATTAATTAGCCAATTAATCATTAATTAATTTTTCTTTAAAAGTGGAAGAACTTAGGGAAGGAGATTTGGAAAGAGGTCCGATACTACTCCATAAGTTCCTCACCGTAATTAATCAATTATCGTTCACATGCTTAATTAACTCTTAATTAAATTAAGAAGATAATTAGGGCTTAATCATCTAATTTCTAATAATTAACCAATAAATCCCAAGAAAATTAGGGGAGGTAGAGGTCATCCCTTAAAAAATTTGAGAAAGTTTGAGGTTAATTAATTAAGTAATTAAAGAGTATTAAGTTAATTAATTTTATAATTAAACCTAATTAAGCCTTATCATTCAAAATTAATTAATAATATTTTAAATAAATCCATTGAAATACCTTCAAAATAAATATTTATTTATATTTTTAAGATTTTTCTATTATTTGTTATGATTTTCTAAAGTTTCAACTGATTTAAATAATATTTCATGCTTTTAATAGTTTATTAATTTATTTTTACTAAAATAGACTATTTGAACTTCAGAATGCAATATCTCCCAATCCAAAAAATTTTTTGATTTAAAATTTTTATGGTAGGTGTATTTTAACTTCAGTTTCAATCCCTGAATATTTCAAGTCAATCTGATATGTATTTATGGTTTAATTATTAAAAGTTGATTTTTACTAAAACCTTAATTAAGCTCAGAATAATTAGTAAAAATTAAAGATTTTTAATTTTTTGGATTTCTCTTGAAGAGACAAAACCAAAGAGCCCTTATTTGCAATTTTTGGTTAAATATTTTATGTTCTATGAAGTTTTGAAGTTTCAGATAATTTAAATAATTTTTAAAAGCCGAAAATGCCCTAATTTCTTACTTAACCCACTCAACGGTGCTAATTGGACCATGCGGTGCCATGCGTTACCGTGTGATTGGGCCACGTGGTTCTGCATGGTAGCACGCGAGTGGCACACAACATGACGCAAAAGAGCGAAACCCGCGGATGACACATTTTGATTGGATCGTCTAATCACAAGATCAAATCCCACGATCTGAGGGCTTGAATCACACGATCTAGTGGTAATCATAGTCATCCATTTTTCTAAATAGGAGATCAAATGGTCATTTCTTTCTCCCAATGACAAGAGTGACGTAACAAGAAAATCGAGATCGGAAAATGCAAAAAAATGAACTAGAGAGTATGTTTTGAGCTCGATTTCATGACTATTCTCGCTAGAAAACTCCTATTTTTTGCATTGGGATTTAGGGCCGACTAAAGGATTTGAAAATTACCTCGCTAGGGAAGATTTCCAGTAGCTGTGTTGATTTGAGCACACTCGTGAATGCGAGATGAAGCCTTTGGATGAATCTAGACCCTTGCCTTCACTTGGAATGTTGTATCCACCAATGGTTGCCACCTCCGGATTCTTGGTTTTGTGTTTTTCCATTGAAAGGAAGTGGGGAATGGGTTTCTCTCTTTCACTGGAGTTCCTAGAGCTTCTCTAATACATGAATTGAATCAAATGAGTGTATTTTTTCTTATGTACTTGGTGATGGCCAAAAATCACCTATAATGGTGATTTTTTGGCTCATAGTAGATGTCCTATGGCTTGGGGTGGTTGAGAATGGAAGGGAATCATCCTAGGTGGCTTAGTTTGGTTGTCCAAGAGGAATTAATGGGTGTCCTATGGGTTTTAAATGCTCTAATGGAGGAGGTGAGGTGAATTCACCTTCTCATGAGTCATGGACGACCTAACCTCCTCTTATATATGGTTGGTTAGTGTCCTAGATGCCTAGGTGGACTAATGGAAGAGTGTCAAGTGGCTAAGGAAAGCAAAAGACACTTCCCCAAAGTGATTTATCTCATGTGATACCCTTGACCTAAGGGTAGAATGTTCATTTAACATTGAATTTAATTTGGGTAGATTTGAAATGAGTCAAAAGTGAGTTGGGAAACATTTCATGTCATTTGGAGTTCATTAGGTTATGTTTGGCTCAATTTGACCCATTTGGGTCAAATTGGGTCAAAATGGGTTAGGTTGACCAATTGGTCAAATTGGGTCAAACCAAGGGTTGGGTCAAGTTCATATGACCATTTGGAGTGTGTTGATGTCATTGGTTTAGTTTAATTTGGTTTAGATTTAATTTTGGTTCATTTGAATTCATTTGGGTCAAATGGGTCAAGTTGACCAATTTGACCCAATTGACCAAATTGGCTTGGGTCATGGCTTAATTGAAGGTCAAGTTATGTTCAAGTGTTGATTTTGGGTTGTTTTGAATCATTATTTTCAATGGATTTGGCTTAGGTTGTAATTTAATTAGTTTGGGTTCATATGGGTTAAAGGGTTGACTTGGTCAAAGAGCTAGTTTGACTTGGTTTGACCCAATTTATGATAATTGATCAATCTAGAATGATCAACAATCATGTCATGAAGTTTGAGTTGGCTTAATTCACTTTGATTTGGATTGAATTGGATTTTGGTTCATGTTGGTCAAAGTGGCCACTTTGGGTCAAGTGAATTAGTTGGATTTAGTTGGCTTGATTTTGGGTTGAGTTTGATTTAGTTGAGTTTATATATGGATTTAGGATTGATATATAAATCCAATTGCAATTAGTTTGGGTTCAGATGAGTTTTGGTTCATTTGAATATTTCAAGTCAAATGGGCTAAGTTGGGTTTGACTTGGGTTGATTTTGACTTGGCTTGATGATTGTAGATTTCATTTATATTTGGAATGGTGATTGATGGAATGATTGATTTGTGAGAAAATCAATTGAATTTGGTTTGAATTTGAATGACATTTTGGCTAAGTTCATGAAATTGATTCAAAGAACATAAGAAGATTTTTGATTTAATTTGATTTAGTTTGATTTAGTTTTGATCATTTAAATGTAGATTTGATTTATATTTATGGAGATGATTGAATATATAAATTGATTATGAGAAAATCAATTGATTTCATATTGATTTGGATTTGGCTAAAGCTTAGTCCATAAGATAAATCATAGGGCTTAGGAAAATTTTTGATTATGGGCTTCAATCATTTGGCTTGGAATTTGAATTTGGATTTAGATTTGGATCTAAAATTGAGTTTGATTGTAGGTTTGATAAGGTGAATTTGGATTGGATTTGGGTTGAGGGTAGGAGGGTTATCCTAATCCCTAAGGCATAACTTAATCTTATGATTAACCCTTCTAAGTCTCTAGGTTTAGGTTAAGTGCATGCTTTGTGCTTTGACAGACTTGTTGAAGATTTAATCTCAAGATTTTATGGTTCATATTTCCTTCTATCTAGGCTTTATGCCTTGATGAATTTGGCAAAGGAATTCCCTCGAATTATTATCTTGAACTTGTCAAGTATCTGAACTTACCTTATCTAGCTTTCTTCTTTCATGGGCTTATAGAAGGTTGCCGGTGAGCGACACGGCCTTAGAGCGATGTTGGGTCAATGACAAAGAGTCATTTGTCCCACGCTTTGCTCATAACAGACATGTTGATAACATAACTCTATTAGTTCAACCTTTGGCTTTGTATGAAGATTGTGATGACCTCTTCTGTCCCTTTCTCTCTGCTTGATTGGACTTGCAGAAGAAGAGTTTCCTAGTCTTTGCTTTACGCTTAACAAACTTGTTGAAGAAGTTGAGATTTCATATTTGATATTGATACCAAACTTGACTTATTGCCTTCTTGAGTAAGGATATTTTTGTTGGATTTTCCAAATGACCTTACGACCATTGAAGATGATCTCCCAATTTGGACCACTTGAACTCACCAAGTTGGAAGGATTTGGGGGGTTTTTGGATGCTCATCTTTGAACTAATGAAGTAGGAGGACCCCTTACTACGACCTTTTTGGAATGTTGAGTAAGCAGACCTGTCAACAACTCAGCCATATTTAGGCATGTTGAGTCTGACCTTATGCACCCACTTGAGTCTTGGACTTGAGCAAATGATGGAGGATTTTATCATCAGGCTAACGAGGTGGGGGATCTCTTACTATAGCCTTTGCGGCTTGTTGAGTAACTAGACCTATTAGCAATATGGCTATATTTGGGCATGTTAAGTCTGACTTTATGCACTCACTTGAGCCTTAGATTTGATGTATGGATGGAAGATGTGTCTCCAACTTGATTTGTTAAAGTTTGCAGACTTGTAAATTTCTATTTTTGGTTAGTAAGAGTTTGAAACTTATGAATTTGAATACATAATTTGAACATGTATATGGGGATCTCACCTTAGGCACGATGTCAACCCAAATATAAGAGGAGGCCCCCTATCTGATAGGGGAAAGCATAATATTTTTCTAAAAAATTTAAAAAAATGCCCCTTGTCTGACAGTGAGATGTCTGCTTTATTTTAAAAATACATTCTTATGTTACAAGAGAATTTCCAAGCAAAACTTACATGTGTAATGGCGGTGAAGAATAATTGGTATTCTCAACACCAGAGCTAATTCTCCTTCTTGAAAAGTTCAAGGATGCACCGTATGATCGAATGCATTCTTATGATTACATTTTTATGTGTAATACTTTTTTCAAATATCGACCATTGATTGATAGCATTAATCTTTCACCTTTGAAAAAGCGAGCTGGTAGGCTCCTCCTTGATATATTTCTCAATGATGAAGGGCCCTTCCCAATTAAGCTCAAATTTATAAACAATTTTACAGTGAAGAATAATTAGTCTTCATAGCACTAGGACCAAATCGCCTTCTTGAAAAGCTCGAGGAGGTATTCTATGATCGAATGCTTTGGACATCCTTGCTTGGTAGACTTCTAGATTTTGTTGAGCTTGGAGCCTTACTTTATCAAGCGCATCAAGCTCTTCCATTCGTAGATGAGTATTCTCATCTTGAGTAAGATTGCATTGAATGGCTACTCGGAGTGAAAGTAGTTTAACTTCAAGTGGTAGAACTATTTTAACTCCAAACACTAGTGCACAGGGATTGGAATTTGTATGGATGTGAGGAGCAACGTGAGCTGCATTCTGCTAGTTTGTATTTGATGACCCCTCATCTAGCAGGTATTTTAGGTTTATAGGCTCTTGGACCCGACGAGTGCAAACACTAATTAGCATATAGCCGTCGTTGTCCATACTTGCATTTTTAAGCTAGCTTAGCCAGGCAATCAGCTTTACTATTCTAGCTCGAGCGACCCAAGTTATAATAACATTTGGAATTTACTTCATAGGCTCGAGGGATTACTTGTGGTAGTGAACCAATTCAAGCTTATTGATTTTATAAATACCTAGCACTTCATTGATAACGAGCTGAGAATTGCCATAAACTCATAGATTTTGAGCTCCCATGGAGATGACTTTCTTCAGACCTGCCACCAATGCTTCATATTCTGTTTCATTGTTGCTTCGTGGTTTAGTTAACTGGCAAGAGTGCCTCATTATACCACCTTTTGGCGTGATCAAGATGAAGCCAGTGCCAGCTCGAGCTTTTGGGAGATTTGAGGGCTGAGTGTATTTGATGGATGAAGCTCCATCAAAATACAATTTTTACATTTATTGCATTTCCTTTTCATATATGCATGATTTGCTCATCGTGAAGATCATCATTGAGCGATTTATCTATCGGGATAGGGTGTGCAGTAAGGAAGTATGCCATAATTTGCCAGTTCACCACTTTTTGGGGAACATATGTGATGTCAAATTATAGCAGAAGAGCAACCCATCATGCCAAGCGACTTGTCAACACAGGTCTTGTCATCAAGAACTTTAGTAGATCGATCTTTGAGGTGAGAGTAATTTTATGAGATAACATGTAATGACGAAGCTTTTGGATAGCAAAAATCAGAGCCAAATAATGCTTCTCGATTGAAGAGTATTGCATTTCTGCTCCTATTAGCTTTCGATTCATGTAGTATAGGGCGTTCTCCTTTCCCTCTTCATTATGCTATGTGAACAATGCAGCTAGAGATTCTTTTAGTGCTACTGTATTTAAGATGAAGGGCTTTCCTGGGATTGATGCTACAAGAATGGGCAGATTTAATAGATATTTTTTGATCTTGTAAAAGCCCCTCGATATTCTTTGTCTATTTGAAAAAGTATCCTTCTACATTAGCTTCTTCCTCTTGGACATGATTTTTGATTGGCGCCTCAATAAATTTTTTGGCTTGGAGGTGCGATCAAGACCTCCTCCAAAGATATGGAGTTGGTTGGTGATGGGATCCCTTGGATGACTCTCCAATGCATCGAGTGTTAAAAATCTCATCACATATGACCTTTTTGTTAGGTATACATTCTTGATGAGTTTTATTTATGGCGGATCTCTAGGAGTATAGTCCAGATATCACGCCGCTATCTTTCTTTAAGACAGTTTTACTTTGAGGTTTTGGCCTCCAAATTTGCTTATCTTTTTGTCGGGACCTTTCTACGATGGATTCTTGGACCTGTGGTCCAAGTGTCACGCCTCGATGCTCACCGCATGAGACTTAGATTTGTTAACATCTTGTCGGGGTTGTTGGAGGAGGTCTCCTTGGAAGAGCAACTCTAGCCTCCCTGATGACATGACCTTGATATTTTCTTTTCATCAGTCCTTTCTTCTTAGAAACTTTGAGGACCCGATGCACTCTTGCATATACAGTTTCGAGTTTCCTCAATAGAGAAGCTAAACCTATCATTGTCGGGTCGAGATATATGATTTGACTATTTGTTCTTTACCCATCTTAGGTCAAACCTACTATGGGTTGGAACACTTGCTTCGTTGCATGGTTGTATAATTTTTTGCTTGAATAATGGTTGTTGAGTATGCAGTTCATCATTTCTCTTTCTCCGCTGCCTCTGTGTTAGCTTGCATCCAGATGAAGAAGCTTCTGCGTCGCTACTTCTCGAGGCTTCGACCTCCATTTTTTTTTTTACTAATGGGACCATTCATTAGCGGATTCTTGAACATACGGTTCAGGTGTCACACCCCGATATCCACCGTGTAGGAATTGCTTAGGACGGTTTGGATCATTACGCACTGAGAGTAGCCTTTTTAGTGAAGCTTTCTTATTTTCTCTGATAATCAGGCCTTGCTACTTTTTCTTCATAAGACCCTTCTTTTTGATAACATTCAACACCCCGTGCACTCTAGAGGACAGAGTCTCAGGATGCCTCTTTTATGGGGTTATAGCTTGGTGTCACTGCTCCCAAAATGATTATTTGATATCACTAGTTGAGCTGCTCCTTTTCACCCACTTGAGATTTTCAAACTTGTTATGAGTGGGAACACTCCTAGCATCAAGTCGGCATGGTAGTGATTCAAGCAACAACTACTGAGCTCACAGATTAACATTTCTTCTCCTTCTTTTCCTTCTACTCAATTTTCCTCTAGAAGAGGAGACTTCAGCATCATGCATTCTTAATGCGAAAGGTTCAATTGGAAGAGTGGTCATATTCACAGGTATGACTGAAACTTTCTAGCTAGTGATGGTTCTTTCATAACTAGCACCTCAGAATGACCCAATCTTTTGAATACAAAGGCTCTCTTTCAAGGAAGCTCAGTAGCAGTAGTGGCCATTCCAATTGTCCTCCTCTTTTGCACAGGTTGGTGCGTACAATATGCATGTGCTTCAAGTATAGGATTATTTGCATCAATAATAGCTAGGAAGTTTGCACTACCAAATTGGATGGTAGCTCTAGCATCTCCAGTATTGATTACAGTATTTGCGAGATGGATGTTGGCTCCGTGATCTAGTTGCATGATGAACAGTGTACTCTGAAGATCCATATTTGCAAATGAAAGATGAGGATTAGTAGTCAATAATTGATGTATCACCCCACACTTTCATACTACATATATACAATAGAGAGAACTCATATAAAAAACAAGTAGATTAGTCATAAGGATATAATTGACTTAGATTTAGTTTCATTGATAATTGGTTCTTTTTTTTAATTTCAAACTTTATTATACTACACTATTACTATAGCTTAAATTTAACTTGCTAAAGATGGAAGAGAAACTTATCTCCGTGGAGTTTAGAAATCGAGCTCAAAACTTTGCCACCATGAAGAGAGCTTGATTTATGTGTGAAATTTTGGAGAAGAGATGGAATAGATAAGACACTACCCAAAGATTTCACCCTCATTTTGTGAGGACTTTAGATCTAGTTAGAGATTTCATATAAGCACAAGCACCTATAGTTAATTACCCCTCCCAATGTTGAGAGAGAACTTTCGATTAAGGCTAGTCGTTAGATCGCTAGATGCGTAGCATATAATGGCAGTATGTGGAGTTATGAATTTAGGTTTATGAAATTCATCATCCTTCAACTTGAAGCGGTTGGTTGGGGGAACGATGACATGTCCGATCAAGATCCTATGGTTTCATCATCCCGGGCTATCATGGTACCTAGTCTACTTAGTCAGAGGAGGTAGTCGACCCAACTTGACTGAAGGATCCTTGTCAGCAGCCATGGGTTGCGTCGTCTAAGAAAACCTTGTAGACCTGGGGTGGTGGTTGTCTAAGGAGATAAGTTTAAGTCCACCTTATCTAATAGAGTACTTTTTCCCTATCAAGTGCACCCTATGGTTCACATCTCAAGGGGCAGATCCATTGGGGACCAAATGGGTTACAATCATGATTGTAATATAATGATGCCATTTGGTGGCAGCCACTTGATCAGAGGACTCTGATCGTAATCGCATCATATGTGGAGCCTATTGGCCAAATCACATGGTCAGAGGACACAAGCCACATCCTTACTGGCATGAGATTGATTTAGAGTAAACATAGTTGTGTGCTTGATTTGATATTGACTCCTTTATGAGCTAGAGTTTTCTTAGTTTGTAACCTTCAAAAAACAATTATGAAAGGTGGATTAAGTGGAGTTTACTTTAAGTTTTTTTACAGATTGAATTTCATTTAAGAATTTATAGCTTAATGACATATTAGATTTCACATTTTGGATTGATATTTAATTTAGATTAATTTGATTTGAGCTTGTAAGTGCATTTTGATAGTAAGCGTTTCAGTATGTGTATGGGGGACACTACATAGATCTGAGGGTGCACTTACTGAGATGATTGGGTATGATATTAAGAAATGATGCACTATCTCGAAATATAGAAATCATCACCCTATAATGAGCTTAATCGCCAAATAAGGACTCCTAAAGCATGATGGGTCTTTGAATGTACGAGAGATCTTTTCCCTACTTTACATAGAAAAGTAAACCAGGGCTTATATTAAGCCGAGTTCATCAAGTTCCCTATGGATGAAAGCCCCCCCCCATAGTTAATTACATCCTAAGGAATGGGATCCCTTAGGAATACTCTCAATTAAAGTAGGAATTAATGTCTTCAAAGATTTCAAGGCTAGACTATCAAAGGATTGCTTGTATTGGAAAATCAAGTGGGAAAAACTCAAGGATAAGACTTATTATCGAAGCCAAATGGAGAATGTAGGAGATGCTTATGATACTAGGAAACCTAGTGAGCATTCCAATCTACCATATAGTTCAACTTTATATGTTTGAAATTGAAGAGATTTATTTTGTTAGAGTTAAAATTTTATTAGATTGCTATGGCCTATAATCCAGCAACATAAGATTGTAGAAAAGCCTAAGAGGTGAGGATTTATGCTTGCAGCCCATAGAAAATAGCAACCTCATATCCTAAATTTGGGGAACTGTAGCGAGGGCCAAAGCATGATCTATATCTAAGCGAAGATGGGTATGAGATTTATCTCCATAAGAGAGAGTAAACCACTCATTCTGACTTATAATCACGGAGTGGTAGCGATAACTCTCATTATGCTTTAAAATCATGTGGCCAAGTCATATGATTTTTGCAAGGTAGCTAAGTTATTATTTAGAAAGAGACTAAAGTCCTTAAACTCACTCCCTAAAAGACTAGAGCATGAGTGGTATGAGCCATGACTTAGTCTAATGCAAATCTTTTCAATTCTTATTTGATTTTGGACTCTTCATTTTGACAAAGGCTGTAGGATTTTTATATGTCTAAATGCATGTTGAAATGAAGTTATTATCATCGAGAGAAACATGTATTTTTCACCACAGAGGAGACTCTCAAAGGTCAAGTCTTATCCTATTGTGCAAGGATGGAAATCCTCTCTTTGCAAGAGTGAACAATATGAATGCATGATATTAAGCATACAACATTCAGCTAAGGGGTTGCTAAATCTTTTAGTTATCTTGATTTAATGCGTAGGCTTTATGCGAGGTTATGAGTTATTTAGAAAATTTAGTTATGAGTTATAGTTGGGGTAGAAAGTTTATTTTTCCCTAAGAGCCTAATCGGATCCAGGCCACATATTAAATCAACATTCATAAAGAAACTAGAAAGAGGCATGCCATTTTTATTGCGCAATTTAAATAAAACATCAAGCATTTTCATAAATCTAACCCAAAAGAATATAGCCGGTCTCTTGATTAGAATGCTATAAAAGAGAAATGGGTAATCTACCCTTATACAACCCGTATATGAAATAATTATTACAAATTATAAATGTATAAATGATTAGGGGGGGGGGGCTCTTCATTCTTCATATCTCCTTCATCTCCTCATTTAGTTTGCTTCTTTTGATTTAGTAGGCTTCAAGGCATCACATGGCACCCCATGATCAAACCATCTAGCAAATGTTCATCCTTAACCCCCATAGCACTAATCCTAATTCCTAATGCAAAATTATATCAAAAATAGGAAAAGTAAATCTAACTACACTTGCTAAATAAGTGTTAGTTTAACACACCATAAGCAATTATATGGATAATTTGGACTTAGCACCCTACATGGTAACCCACGGCTTAATTTGGATTATGCTTAGGGGTTAAGCAACATGCAAAATAGAGCATTTATTTTTATTTTATGCACCCCTTTAGCATAATCCCCTACATAAAATATGATTAAGCTAATCACAACCTAACATCCAGTCTACGAAGCATACACCCTAACATCCAATCAAAAATAATACATCATAAAATAAGACATTCATTACACCATGCACCGCCCTAACATAAAACTAGAAGTGGTGACTTAATTCTAAAGTTTGTGTATTAAGGCTTGTGTGGTATGCCTTAACTAAGTTTTGTTAGAATTTTCTAAGTATGCAAGGGTGTTTTATCATAAGAAGTTGATTTCACTTTAAATGATTTAGTTAATTTAGAAAATTTTACTTAATATTTTATTTTATTTTACTTGACTTACTCTTAACAACTAAGTGTTATCAAGAGAAGGAAAGAGAGGATTACTCTTTTTTTATTTCTACCTTAAGTCACTTCTAAAGCATATTAATTAAATGAAGTTTCTTTAGTGAATATCTAAATTCTTATGCAAAATTACATAGGAATGGAGTTAAACAGGTACATGTCATTGTTAACCAGGGAAGTGAGGTAATCAAATGACCTCCTTAGGGTTGGCTAAAACCTCGTATTCCTGGGATATCCAGACTAAATGCCATTTGCGTTCAAATACATGTAAGTTTGCATACATGAATGCAAGAAAGAGAGCTTTTAATCACATGATCAATTAATTCTATCACTTAAACATTTGCAAATGCATGTGTTTTGGTAAAATAAAGAGGGGTTTTGACTCCATAATTAAGTACACACACACATATATGAGAGACATAAGCTAGTACATGCCATTGTTAACCAGGGAAGTGAGGTAATCAAATGACCTCCTTGGGGCTACTTAAAGCCTCATATTCCCGGGATGTCTAGACTAAATTTGCTTTTCTCAAATACATATGAATGCATACATAACTAAAGGAGAGAAAACCATGCAAAAACTATACTTTAATTCAATTGAAAAGGTTTATGCACATGGAGTAAAGTCTTATTTAAATCCTAATATTGAAATATTTAAGAATGAAATCAAATGGAGTACATGCCGTTTTAGTAGCTACCTGGTGGTGGATAGGAATACCGCTACTGGGTATGCTACTGAGGTGGTGGGAATGGCCATTGTGGCGACTGTGGCAACTAATATTACGGTCGAGGTGGTGGCAGAGGAGGTGGAAAAGGAGGCTGTTGAGCTTGGGGTCTCTCATACTAGACTCTGACTGGCTGCTTCCCTCAACCATCCACCCCAACTTCTTCTTGAACACCTTACGTGGCGGGCTAGGCGATTGGGAAAGGGCAACTATTTAGCTTCCTCTTGCAGGCTAGCCACCTTGTTAATTAGTTTCTCAAATGTCCGGATGGTAAATCCCTTAAGCATGAAGGCGACCGGGTCATGAATATTCTTGAGGAGAATCTTAATGGCATGCTGTTCGGACAGCTACGGTTTGTATTTCATGCTCAGGTTGTGCCACCTGAGAATATAATCAACAAGAGACTCATTCAGAACTTGCTTCGCTACAACAAGGTTGCCAACAGTCACTCTTTGATGAGCTCCAGCAAACCTCTTGATGAAGAGGTGCTCCAACTCAACAGAAGTCCCTACCGAACCATTGGGTAGTTTGACATACCAATCAAATGCCACCCCTACTAGGTTCGATAAAAGTCTGAACAAAGTGCATCAGCCATCGGCGTTATAACCGTTAAAAATGTGCAATATGCTAATGCGGGTTCCCATTGCCATCAAAGATCTTGAAGGAAGGCAGTAACAAACTCTCGGGGTATTGAACTACATTGAATTCCTCTGGGTATTGTCTATCATTTGGAGTAGATGAGCTACCCCTAGCTTGCGCCATTGCTTCCCTCACCTACTGCTCTACCATATGCTTAATATCCTTTTCATGCATGGAGGTGCCATACGTAACTTCCTATGAAAACTCTAGCATCTTCCTCGAGGGGCACCTAGGATGGTCTAAAGTATGAACCAACTCAGTCATCGGTACCATGGGAGAAGGGCGAGTCTTGCCAAAACCACGCCATCAACTCTCTACTTTCTTCTCCATCTTGTCAATGTGATCATCTCTCTTTGGAGTCAGTGAGAAGTGTCACCTTCCTCTAGTACAACACTTTCTTAGCTAAGCTGAACCCATTGTAAGGAGCCACGTGTATCAACCATGTGAACTTCAGCTATGTTGTCCAGCATGTCATCCTCATTAAAATCAAAGCTGACTCTATCCTCCTCCTGATCTGAGTGGCCACTCCCAAGAATTCACCTTTTCTCTACAAAGTAGTCTGTTAATATGTTATATATCGATCAGTCTACTATATGTGTGTATACTCATTGATTGATTAGTATGACTATACTCCTCTACCTTTATGCAACGAACACTGCCAACTGTCAAGATTTCCTCAGGAGGACTACCATGGGGACTATATATGTGTCCACTCCCTTTCCCCTCATGCGTGGTGGTGGTGATGCAGCGATGCTCTTGGGTGCTCCATCCCAGTCACCAAAAAAATGTGGTGAATTTTTTTTTTATTTTCATTTCATCTGAAGTGAAAATAAAAATAATGCTTGTTGTTGGACACAAGTGACATCATCGGGGTGACAGAATGATGTGAGAGAAGTCATGTATCACCTGAGGCTAGAAGGACAATGGGTCTTTTATTACACATACAGAGAAAAGTGAGTTTATTTTAAAAGGTTCCCTTTAAGGCAAGCCCCATAGTTAATTACATCCTAAGAAATGAGATCCATACTCTAGATTAAGGTAAATGATCGTTGTCTCCAAATATTTTAAAGATAGGACTATCAATCAATTGGTTATATTTGGAAGATCAAATATGATTGATAAAAAAGGAGGGAGTTATTATCAAAGCTAATAGGAGATGAGTAGGAGATGCTCATGAAGCTAGGAAACCTAGCGAGCATACCAAACTATCCAATGGTTAGGCTTTTTATTTTTGAAATTTGAGAGAAATTATGTGTTTGAGTTGAATTTTTATTAGAAATTTAGGGCTTACAATTCCACAACACAAGATTGTAGAAATGCCTAAGAGGTGAGGATTTATGCTTATAGCCCGCAAAGGGAAACATCAACCTCTAAACCTAAATCTAAGGAGCTTTGGAGAGGGCCAGCGCATGACCTAAATCTAAGATGAAAATAGGTATAAGGTTTACATCCACAAGAGAGGACAAACCACTTGACTGTTGGACTTACAACCGCATGAGGGTGGCAGCTAACTAACTCCTCATACGATTTTAAATACATGTAAGAAAGTCATATACTTTTGCAAGATAACTAGGTTGTTGTTTATTTAGAAAGAGATTAAGTCCTTAAACACACTCGTAAAGAGACTAGATCATGTAGGGCATGAATAATGACTTAAATCTAATGCAAAATTTTGTTAAATTTTATTTTCATTTTTGGACAATTTATTTGACACAAGCTATGGGATTCATATGTCTAATGCATGAGAAATTAGTTATGGGGCAAAATCAGCAAGAAGAAGGTGTGTTTCCACCATGGCTCTCAAAGGTCAAGCCAAGTTCCCTGACAAAGGTGGAAGCCCTCCATAAGCAAGAGTGAAGCAAGATGATTTTATGCATGATGTGAGACATACAACATCGAGCTAAGGGGTTGCTAAATATTTTATTATCTTGATTTATAAGCTAGGTTTTAGGTGTGGTTATGAGTTAATTTTAATTTTGAGTTGATTAATTGGATAGAAAAATTATTTTTCCCTAAGAACCTAATCGTGTCCAGGCCATTCATCAAAGCAAAAACTAGGAAAAATATGCCATCTTAATCCACAAGCTAAACAAACATCAAACAATTTCATAAAGCTAGTGCAAAAGAATAAGTGGCTGATTGTGGCCGGGTACCAACGCACAACCCGAAAAGAAAAGTGGGTAACCGAGCTCTACCCTTATACAACACCAATTACAAATGAATTACAATCAAAATGAATTCATGTTATGGGGGTCTTCATTCTTCATTTCTTCTTTTCTTTCTTTTCTTCATTTCTTTCCTTCTTCTTCTTTCCTTCTTTTGGTTGGCCAGGATGCGGTTGCTCCAAGGCTTCACATGGTATATAAGACATATTCTTATGACCAATGTTCATCCTTAATCCCCATAATATGAATTCCAAATCTTAATTGCAAAATTACATGAAAATGGGAAAAGTAAATATAACTAAAATCATCAAAATAAAAATTAGATAAACAAACCACAAAATCCAAAACATGCATATAAATAAGTTGAACTTAGCACCCCACACATGGGTAACCAAGTCCACCTTACCTAATTTGGATTATGCTTAGGAGTATAAGCAACTTGGAATGCAAAAACATTTATATATATTTTATTGCATAAGCTTTCAATCCCTATGAAGATAAATGATTAGACTAAGATCATCCTATCATAATCTACATGCACCTAACATCAGTTTAAAACATTACATCCTTAAAATAAAATCAGGCATCAAACCATGCATCACCTAACATAGAGCTAGAAATGTTGACTTATTATGTGTGTCATTTAAGGCTTGTGACATGTCTTAGCTAGGCTTTAAGGTTAGAGTTTTCTAAGTGTGAAGGATGCAACTTAGAGGGTGGTTTCATTTAAGTGATTTAGTTGATTTGTGAATTTTATTTTGATGATTTGATTTGGTTTGAATGAACATACACTTAATTACTAAGTGTTGTAAATAGAGGAAAAGAGAAGAGAACTTCTCTTTCCTCCCTACCATAAGTAATTTCTAAGATAGATTCATTAATGATTTTTTCTTTAGTGAATGTTTTATTAAGGATTTTAATTAATTCTAAGTTTAGATTTACTCTAAATAAACCTATTCAATAAGAAAGACATTTTACAACTAATTAAGGTGAATTACTATCACATAACACGCAATAATTTATTTCTTTTCAACATGTGTATCACATGAATTAATCTAAGTATATCTATACATGCAATGCAAGTATTTAGCACACCTTAATGATGAATTCTAAGAGATGTTGCTTAAGAAAATTTGGATGTTTCATGATGCATGATTTTGTTAAGTAGAAAAGAGGGACTCTTTTATCCATTAATCAAATACACATTTACAAGTATAAAAGACATAAGTGAGTATAATGCCATTATTTTCTACACCAGGGGTATAAGGTATAAGACCTTCTTAGGGCTACTTAAAGCCTCACAACCCTGAGATGTCTAGACTAATATACCACTTTTCTTAAATACATGTGCATGTACAAAAAGAAGCAAATGGATGAAGAATCATGCAAAAGATTTTGTGTTGTTTGTTTGATTTACATGTGTAGATGTGAAGATTCTTCTTAAGTCATAACATAGAAGTGCATAGGGATAGATTTAAACAAGTGTTATGTTCTTTTCAAATGAACTATACACATTATAAATCCTATACAAATCTATGTTAAGAAAAGAGAAGAAGATCACATAACACATTTTATATTATAACCATATGCAAGCTTATAAGTATTTATAAGTAGCATACCTTCATTGATGATCTTTGATTTATGAGTTTTGAAAATAATTTTGGATTTAGTAATGATAATAATCACTCATAGTTTTTTACTTTAGCCAAAACATGAAATTTGACATAAATAAAATATTTTATTTAATTAATTTGTCAAAAGAATATGAATGTATGATTTTCATATGGCATACAACTTTTAGCATGTTTGGAAAGAGATAAAGTGTTGTAAGCATGTAACTTCATTCACCCTAATTAATTCCTAAAGATAATCCTCTGAAATAAGATCAGTTAAAGTGAATCAAAGTTTCTTAAGTAGATTTTTATTTTTGTTTTGAGTTTGATTTGATTTGGGAAAAGTGAGAAGAATTTGCTGGTCCTAACCCATTTCCCTTATGTGTGAATTGATTTAGTTTAATTTTTAGAATAATTAAGTTGATTTTATATTTTATTTAGGTTAAGGTGAAAATTAAGTCCATTAATTACCCTTTACGTATACCACTTTATTATAATTAACCTAACAATTATGAGCAAACATATGATATATAATGATATGGAATTTAAATCAGTAATGCACCAAAGAAAGAAAGGGGCCAAATGCAGTTGGCTCCTAATTATTGATTAATTAAGCTAAAGGGTTTTAATTAAGTACTTTCATATCCCTCCCACACATGTGGGTTGGAAATGATTTCCTTAAATTTACCTTAGGCTTTTGAAGACCTAAGGATCTACCCAACAAGAGATTGATTAATTTGATAGATTTTGAATGTTTGATTAAGATAATTAAGTAAGTCATTAGTGGATTAATCCTTATGTATAGATTAAGGAAGAATGGGGTTTAGGGAATAACTTAGGGAAAATACCCCAAACCCATTCCATAAACTTTCTCTTCACTTAAGCAATGTTTAATTATCTTAATTATGTGATTAAGTCACTATTCACATGCTTAATTGCTCTTAATTTTATTAAGAGGGTGATTAGGGATTCATTAATTAATTTTCCTAATTAACTCATTAATAAATTCCAAGAAAATTGGGGGAGGCAGAAATCATCCCCTAAATATGTCTGAGAAATTTAAAATTAATTAATGAAGTAATTAGAGAGTAATTAAAGTTTTTTATGTTTTTAATTAAACCCTGATATAGAAAATCCACTATTTAAAATCAATTAAAAGCAATTTTATTGGATTACCCTTTGAATTACCTTTAAAACGAACTTGAGTTTGCATTTTTCATTTTCTACATTTAATTATTTTAGGAAGTTTTATGATTATTACTTAGGAAGCCTAATTAATTCACTAATCCTGTCGGCACCACGTGGACCACTGATGCGGCACGCACTTTCCACATGGTGTGACATGATTGGTTATTTAAGTTGTCAAATCCATTGTCGTGTCAGTTGATGGCTCTACGAGCTTTCCCCTAGGCTGTCCGATCAAGGATCGGATCGTCAGGATCAAAGTCGTGGTTTAAAGGGATAAATCGACTCATGTTTTAATCGGTCGTCCAAATATATCGGGATGGTGATTCATCCCACCTTTTCTGCAGGAGATGGAGTGCATCCTCCATGGCTTGATCCTAGCTCACTTGAGCTCGGATTAGGTAGAGATTCAACCCACAACATCAAGATGCATGGAGAAAAACATCCTACGGTTGAATTTCAATGGGATTACAATTCCCTTCACAAAGGACCAAGGTTTTTTCTACTTAAGCTCATTTTTGAGGAATTCCTCTGGGAGGCTATCGGCTTCCAATGATTGGGGTTTCATCTAGTGGAGAAGAAGCCCTATTGAAGGTTTCAAGGTTCAATTTGCAGTGGATCTTCCAATTGACCAAAGCTTGCTTCAATAGCTTACGGCTTCGATCGAACTCCCCCTTCCTATGGCTTGGAGACTTAAGAAAAGATTTGGGTAAGCTCGACTTGGTGCCTTGATGGTGCTTGCAAGAGCAATTAGAGTTTGATTGAGAATTAAGAAAAGTGGAAATCTCCCTCACCTCCCCTAGTTCAGCTGTGAATGAAACCGAGAAGGAGAAGTTGGAATGAGCTTGAGAATGCTTGGGAAACTTGGAGAACCTTTTCTTTGATCCTCTGAGCTCAATTGAATGCAAGGAAGGTGGTTTGAGTGGAAGTATATCTCCCCTACTTGATTGGATGGAGCTTATTCTTTCACTTTGATCAAATTGATCAGATTGAAAGGATTATTTTTTGTTAGGAGTGTCATGTGCTAGTGAGTGTGGGAGGTGATCTAAGTGGAGAAATTCTATTGGAGAGTGATTTGGTCTAGGTTGGGTGATGGCTGACCCAAACCCATTAGGTCATGTGCACCACCTCCCTTGGTGTCCAAATGGTCCACTAGGAGGATGCTAAGTGGCCATGAAAAGGATTTGACCAAATTTTAAGTGGATTTGGCCATAGGTTACCCTTTGACCCAAGGGTAAAATGGTCATTTGGATTTGATTTTGATTTGGGCAGATTTGAGAAGTTTCAAAAATAGGTTGGGCCAAATTTCAAGGAAATTGGAGTTGATTTGATATGGTTTGGCTCAAGTTGACCCATTTAGGTCAAAATGGATTAACTTGGGTCAAGTTGACCAATTGGTCAAATTAAGTCAAACCAAGGGTTATGTCAAGTTCAAATGATCATTTGGACTAATTTGGTATCATTGGTTTGGTTTAATTTGATTTATATTTGGTTTTGGTACATTTAAGTTCACTTAGGTCAAATGGGCCAAGTTGACCAATTTGACCCATTTGACCCAATTTGGTTAGGTTATGAGTTGGTTTAAGTTTGGTTGATCATTTGAATATTTTGTAAGCTTTGGTTCAATCAATTTTGGTTTGGTTAAGTTTCAAGTTGATTTGACCTTTTAGGTCAAGTTGGGTTCATGGTCAATTGGGCTAGGTTGGGTTTATTTGGCCAATTGAGGCTTTGGTTAAGTTCGACAAGTGATTTGGAATGAATTTGGTTGCAATCCATTTGGTTTAGATCAAGATTTGACCCATTTTTACTTTTAGGTCAACTTAGGTCAACTTGGGTCAAGTGGCCAATTGGGCTAGGTTTGGCTCAAATGATGACTTGGTCAAGTTCAATCATTAATTATTATTGAACTTAGATCAATGGTTTCAATCAATTTGGCTTATGGTGAATTTTGGTTTCATTTAGGTTTAGAGTTGACTTGGTCAAAGGCTAGGTTTGACTTGGTTTGACCCAATTTAAGTGATTGATCATCTTATGATGATTGTTGCTCATAATGTGAGGCTTAAATGTGATTAGTTCAATCCAATTTGGGTAGGATTAGAATTTGGCTCAAAAAGGTACTTTAGGTCACTTTGGGTCAAGTAAGCCTAAGTGAGTCAATTGACTTGATTAAGGCTTGATTCAAGTTTGATTGAACTCACATATGGACTTATTATTGAAATATAAATCCATTTGCAAGTGATTTGGAGTCAAATGGGTTTTGATTCATTTGAGAATTTCAAGTTCAAAGGATGAACATGGGTTTGATTTGGGGTTGTTTGATTTTGATTTAATGATTGAAGTTTATGATTGAATTTGGTTTGTGATTGAAGGATTGATTGTTTGAAGAGAAAATCCAAAGGTTTGGATTGATTTGAGTTTTGAATTTGATTAAGTTCAAGAATTTGACTTGAAAGGGTATAGGTTGGATTTAGGTTGGATTTGGATTTGAGTTTTGGATTTAGTTTTGGTTATTTGAATTTATATTTCATTTATATTTGTGAATATAAATTGGAATATAAATGGATTATGAGAAAATCTTTTGAATTTGGAATGATTTGATTTGATTTGAGTCCATATGATAAAATCAATAGGTTAAGGAAAGATTTTGGATTTAGAATTCAATCATGGGTTTCAATCATTTGAAATTGATTTATGATTTGAGAAAATCCATTGAATTGGAATTGATTTAAGGTTTGTTTTGGATTTGATTTGAAATTGAGGTTGATTTGAATTTGAAGTTGGTTTGAATTTGAAGTTTGACTTGAAAGAAGGAAGTAAGGATTTGGTTCAAACTATAGGGTAGACAAGTTTTCATAAAACCCCTAAGGATAACCTATTCCTATGGCTAACTCTTTTAAGTCTCTAGGGTTAGGTTAAGTGTTCACCTAATCACTAGAAGTGTCTTAAGACTAAGAAACTCTTAATGTTTAAGAGGAGTCCTATGTCTAAAATGGAGAAGTTGAGAGCTCACTCCAAAAGTGAGATCAACAAAGGGCACCCAATAGGTGTGATGTGACTGACAAGGCACACCGAACGTATTGGTGTTGATCGAGATGATCAACAATGCCGAACAATCACAAGCACTAATAGAAACTATCTACTCCCAACCCAAGGTGTAGAAAGAATCAAGAGCTTAGTGTAACTCTACTCATGTCAAAAGATGTAAGAGTGTGAAGGAGGAATCCACTAGGGATTGAGTATGTGAGTTTTCCACTAGGGGAAAAGGTTCAAGTCATCCACAAGGGGATGAGAGGTTTGATTTGATTTGAGTCTTGCTGGGGGGAAATTTGATTTGTTTTGTTTATTTATGATTTTGTGTTCTATTAGGGATGAAAATGTGAACTCTCCACTAGGGGAGCAAGTTCAAGTCATCCACTGGGAAAATGAGGTTGTGAAATCCGTTGGGGGATTAGAATTCAGGATCCACTGAGGATGAAAACATTTGCATCTCACTGAGGAAAAGTAGATTGATTTAATTAATTTTATTATTTTGATTATTTTGATTGTTTGATTATTTTGATTATTTGATTTGACACCACTGGGGAGGAGGGTTGAATTTGTTTCAGATTTTAAATTTTTGGATTTTGAGATGGACCCTGTTGGTTTGTGATGGTTCACACTAAGTACGGGCCATGTTGGCCTTGGTCTAGCTCAGATTTACCAATCCACAGGGGTAGTCTACCAACCACATGGTAGGACTATCCAACCAAAGGGGTTGCCTTTCGGTGTGCAACAACTATATTAGGAAGAAAGCATAGTAGACTTACATCCTTTAAAGTAAGGATCTGTTGCTGGGGTGATCCATTGGTGAGGCAATGGATTAAACCCAACCTTAGGCTGACTATTGAGTGAATGCCACTAGGGGACTTAGATTAGCTTAAAGATAGTCAAGATTAATTTTATTTTTAATTATTTTTGATGGATCCCATCGGTTTGTGATGGACTGCATAGAGTAGGGGCCGTATTGGCCTTGGCCTACTTCAGATTTACCAATCCAAAGGGGTAGTCTACCAACCACATAGTATGAGTATCCAACCAAAGGGGTTGCCTTTCGATGTGTAGCAGATGTACTAGGAAGAAAGCATAGTAGACTTACATGCTCCAAAGTAGGGATCAGTTGCTGGGGTGATCCATTGGCGAGGCAACGGATTGAACCAAACCTTAGGTTGACTATTGAGTGAATGCCACTGGGGGACTTAAATCAGCTCGAAGATAGTCAAAATTAATTTCATTTTTTAGTTATTTTTGATGGATCCTATCAGTTTGTGATAGACTACACTGAGTAGGGGCCATATTGGTCTAACCTCAGATTTACCAATCCAAAGGGAGTAGCTTCCCGGCCGAGGGGAGAACTATCCAATTAAAGAGAATGCCTTTTAGTTTGTAATAGTCAAATTTAAGAAGAAAGCGTGGAGAATCACATCTTCCAAAATAAGGGATCACTAGGGTGATCGGTTGCTTGTGCAATAAATCGAACTCGACCTAGGGCTGACTATTGAGTGGATGCCTCTTGGGAACTTAAATCAGCTCAAAAATAGTCAATATTAATTTCATTTTTTAAAATTATTTTTGATAGATCACATAGGTTTACGATGGCCTACATTTAGTAGGAGCTGTGTTGGCCTTGGTCTAGCTCAGATTTGTCAATCCAAAGGGAGTAGCTTCTCAGCCGAGGGGTGAACTATCCAACTAAAGTGGTGCCTTTTGGTTTGTAGTGGCTAATTCAGGGAAGAAAGCATGGAGTCTCATATCTTTCCTGAATAAAAGATCACTGGGGTGACACATTAGCGAGGTAACATGTCAACCCGAGCTAGGGCTGCCCGTTGGTTTGAGACAGTCATGCTAGAAAGAATGCGTAGTAGACTTACAACTTCCAAAGTAGAATGACTGCCGGGGCAACCCAACTTGTAACAAAATAGATTGAACCCGACCTAAGGGTGATTATGGAGAGAGTGTCGACCCGAGGACTTATCTTAACTCACACGTAGTCAGGTAATTCCTATAGGGAGTTCTGTTGACACTGTCCTAAAGATAGGATGCTTGCTTGGGCAAGGGGTCGTTGGGGGCTTGAATTTCAAATCTATAAGCGAATTAATTTTTTTGTTTTATTTTATTTGTTTGTTTATCATGGACCCTGTTGGTTTGTGAGGGATCACACTGAGAAGGAGCTCATATCAGCCTAGACCTATCTCAAATTTACTGAACTAAGGGAGAACCTACGCATCCGCTAAACAAATTTTCCAACCACAGGGGTGGCTACTAGGAAAGGGGGACTGCCCAATCCAAGAGTAACCTGGGTAGTGTCTAAATGAGGTCACAAAGAACGTGATCCAAGTAGAGTGCCCACAGGAAAATGGGCCGCTATGGGCTTGATCCAAAACTCTGGAGAAGATAATATCAATAGGTATTTGGTGGCCAACTCAAGGAGAAAGCATGATGACTCACATTTGCCAAGAGTGGTGCATTCATCAAGTGAGTCGTTGTCAGCATAGCGAACATCAACTAACCTAAGATGCCCATCGATTTGCAACAATCAGCCTAGGAAGAAAGCTATAGAGACTTACATCTTCCTATAGCGGAACTGATTATCAGGATAGTCTATCTTCGGCTCAATAGGTGCTATCCAACTTAGGGCGACTACTGAGTGAATGCCACTGAGGGACTTATATCAACTCAAGAGTAGTCGAGAAGAAAGGAGCCTTTGGGGGACTTATCCTAAGCCTCAGATATACTTGACCTAGTCAATACATGATGATTAGTTTAAGAAGAAAGTGCGGGGACTCACATCTTCTTAAACAAAATCAACATGAGGTAGCTTACTGGCAGGGTAGTGAGGTCTACCAAACAAATAAGACACTCATTAGTTTATAATGGTCAAGTTTGGAAGAAAGCATGGTGACTCACATCTTCCAAACAAGTGATCGATCATTGGTGAAATCTAGTAGCATGTTAGCGACTGAAGCTAATGAGTGGCCATAGGCTTGCTCCCCCATCAAAATAGCTTGAGATAAAAAAATTGTGTTTATTTTTATTTGTGTTTGTATTAGAAGGAATATGATGCCTCTCGAGTTATCTCACACCTATCCTAAACACGCTGGGGAATTGATGAAATGGTGCCATGAATGGCAGTTGGGATCCCAATAAAAAGGATCTTTAGTTATCTAACTTAGTTGTGTTAGTCAAAATAGGATGACTCTTGGGTTCTCTCACACCGATTCTAGTAGCACTTGTGAAGTTGTGTTTGATTGTGCTTGTGTTATGAAAGAGGGATAGGATGCCTCTTGGGTTCTCTTACACCTACCCTAAACACGTCGTGGCAGATTCGCAAGACAGGAAAACAACGGTTCAAAAGAAGAGAAGATTTTGATGAATTGGAATATAAATTTGTTCTTTTGGTGGTAATTATTTTCAAACATGTTTTTTATGGGTAATATTTCTTCAAATAGAGGCCATTAATTAGAAGCATCGGGTGTTCCCCTTTACAATCAATAAGCTGATAGGATCCTCCTTGGTAGGCCTTTTCTATGACAAAAGGTCCTTCCCAAGTGGGTAACTTGCCTCCCATCTTTTGATGAGCAATAATTGGTCTCCTTAGAACTAGGACAAGCTCTCCTACTTGGAAAGTTATAGGGTGGACCAGCTTGTTATGAGCTTGAATTATTTTGGATTTATATAACTCGAGATTATGGCATGCTCGTATGCATCTCTCCTCCAAACCTTGAGCTCTTCTAACTTGGCATTACGCTTTCTGTGATTTTTCTACCCATTGCTATCATTGGTGATGAGAGTTGAACTTAATGGTAAAAGCGACTTGGACCCAAACACTAAGGAGAATAGGGTAAATTGAGTTGGAGTTTTGTATGTAGTGCGGTATGCCCACAAGGCTTCAACCAGCGCCAACACCTTGTCTTGTCATCAGTGTCTTCTATAGTATCGGATAAGAGTTTTGTTGAATGCTTAGGCCATTTATCTTGGGGTATTAGTGGAGTATCTCCAATCTATGTGTCTCCTAGAAGTTTTGATCTTGGTGTTCTTTAATAATACCATTATAAAATATAATTCGAGGCACCGAACTATATATATATGGTTCCCTTTGGGACAGCTGGACCCAAGATGCTTCTGACCCTTGGAAGTGCGATATTTGGTTGTTGATGTAAACACCATGCCAACATATGGCATCTCTTAGCCACACCATGGAATGCCAGTAAGTCTCTTGATATTTTCTTTCATCTTGGATGGATTGGTGCTCTCTAGATAGACTGGCGAATTCATGATCCCTACGGGCCATTTGTCTTAACAGTAACCACATTTGATCAGATCATTCTGGTGCCATCCACGAGAGCATAGGGGAGAGCTCTCTGCTTCATCTGATGGGATTGTGATTTCTCTTGAGGTAGTTTGTCGGTGTTCAAATAATCTATGAACGGTTGCCTCCAATCTAGCTCCTCATCTTTATTGACAACAATAATCTCCCCTTCAAGAGAAAGTCTCTCGATGAGTTCAACATCAATAAGGGATAAGACTTGTCTATTTTGGACTCTTATTAGAATGAACTCATCTTCTAGAGATGCCAATTCTTCAAAGAGATTTTATTTTGAATTTGATTTGAATTAGGAAATATGAAAAGAGTTTGCTGGTCCTAACCCATTTAGCATATGTGTGAATTAGTTTAATTTAATTTTACAATAATTAAGTTGATTATTTGTTTTATTTTGGTTAATGTGTGAATTATGTCCATTAATTACCCCTTACTTATACCACTTTAACAAAACCATTCAAGTAATTATGAGCCAACATATGATATGCAACCACATGAAATTTAAATAAGCAATGCACCTAAGAAATAAAGGGGCCTAATACAATTGGCTCACAATTATTGATTAAGTTAAATGGTTTAATTAAGTACTTTCATAACTATCCTACACATGTAGTTTGATTTTAATTTCTTTTGAAGTCTCTTATGTTATTGAACACCTAATAATCTACCCAAGATTAAGTGATTAAGTTTTGGAATAATTTGGTTTTTTGAAATTGATTAATTGAACCAATTAATGAAGTGATTAAGTCATTAATTAATTTATAAATTAATTAAGTATTTATTCAAATGAAATAAACTTAGGGGAAAAGATTTAGAAAAGGAATCCTAATCTCATTCCTTAAGTCCATTCACTATTCTATGTGATTAACAAGCTTAATTAATGAATTTATCATTATTTAATAAGCTAATTAATCATTTATTTAATTAAGAGAGGGATTAAGGATGAAATACACAATTCCACTAATTAATCTAATAATAAAGTCCAAGAAAATCATGAGAGGCAGAGGTCATCCCACTAATCAAGCCTAGGAAGTTTGGAATTAATTGCTGAAATAATTAAGGAGTAATTAGCCTAATTATATTTCCAATAAAACCCAAAATGAATGGAAAGTACTGTTCAAAATAAATTGATTTTAATTTTATATTATTCTTAACTGAATTATCTTTAAAATGAACTTGAGTTTGTATTTTTTTTTGCTACAATTAGTTATGAATTTTGGAAGTTTCAGCATTATAAATGAATTAATTAGAGCTAATTAACCTCCCAATCCCGTCGGGCCATGTGGTTGCTGACACGGTGCGCTTTCGATATGGCGCAATGGGATATGTTATTTAAGTTGTCTATCATAGTTAGGCGGCGGACATACCTTTCCGTGATCAGATCGGACGGTCAGGATTAATCCCATAGTTTAGGCTTAAATCAGATGGAGATTTATCATGATTTAATTACAACCGTCCATTCCAATCACACAGAATGGACAGTGTGTGATCTATCTCCTCTCGAGGCGGATCGATGATATCGTCATGATCACTCACACTCGATGGTGTTCAAAATCACCCCACACCTTCAGGGAAGCACAAGCAAGGTATCCAATGGTCAAGATTTCAAGGGATTACAATTTCCTTCATAACATTCCAAGAAATTTTTCCTATGGCTATGGTTTTAATGACATACCTCGCTAGAGGCTATCACTAGTGCTTCCAATAGAAGAGGTAGCTTTGTCTAGTAGAGACGAAGCCTTGTTGAAGGTATCACATCTTGATTTGAAGTGGATGGATCAATTGACCAAGCTCCCCTTCAATGGTGATTGGCCTTGATCAAAGTCCTCCTTCCTATGGCTTGGTGGCTTGGAAAATAACTTGATTGAGCTTGACAAAGTCCCTTGATGGTGCTTGCAAGGTTAATTTGGCTTTGATGGAGAATTGGATGAGTTTGGCTTTGTATTAACCTCCCCTGTTTTGGCTTTAGGTAAAACCAAGAAGGAGAAATCAAGGGAGCTTGGAAATGGCTTTTGGAAGCTTAGGGATGCTTGGTTTCGATTCCTAGAGCTCAGTCAAATCGAGTGTTTATTGTTTGAGTGGGAATGAGGGGGAATATATTTCCCCCTCCTTTGATCGGATGGCTGAGAGCTGAGTTGCCATTTTAGCTCAATTACTGAGATTGGTTGATTGGTTTGGGCTATTTAACATCCCATGTGAGTCATTTTAGGTAGTGGAGGGAAGGAAAGTGGGTGCCCCTTTGCTAGGTGAGTGTATTGGGTGATCCAAGTGTTCAATTTTTATTGGAGGGGTAAGTTTGGCCTTGGCTTGAGGCATGGCTGACCCAAGCTCATTAGGTCATGTTTACCACCTCCCTTGGTGCCCATGTGGACCACTAGGAGGATGCCAAGTGGCCTTTAGAAAGATTTGGCCAAATTCCAAGTGAATTTGGCTATAGGATACCCTTTGACCTAAGGGTAAAATGGTCATTTGGCCTTGATTTTGATTTGGACAGATTTGAAATGATTCAAAAATGAGTTGGGATAAATTTTAAGTGATTTGGAATTCATTTGGTTTGAATTGGTTCAATTTCACCCATTTAGGTCAAGTTGGATAAATTTGGGTTAGGTTTACCAATTGGTCAAATTGGGTCAAACCATGGGTTAGGTTAAGTTCAAATGATCATTTGGAGACTATGGGTGTGTTGACCTCATTTTTAGAATAAGCTCTCAACCCTTCCATCTTACACATAGGACTTCTCTTAGACTTTAAGAGTTCTTTAGTCTTAAGACACATCTAGTAATTAGGTGGACACTTCCCAGAGACTTAGAAGAGTTAGCCATAGGAATAGGTTATGCCTTGGGGTGTTACCCTATTTTTAAATCCTCACTTCCTTCCTTCAAGTCAAACTCCAAATCAATTCCAACTTGATTGATTTCTCAAGGCTCAAATCAATTCCAATTGATTTTCTCAAACTCAAGTCAATTTCAAATGATTAAAATCCAAATGATTAAACTAAATAAAAAAATCTTTCCTAAGCCACTTTGATTTCTATCTTATGGACTTAGCCCAAATCAATTCAAATTCAAGAGATTTTCTCTTAACCAATTTATATTCATATTTATATTCACAAATATAAATGAAATATAAATTCAAATATCTAAAAATCAATTCAACACTCAAATCCAAATTCAGTCAAAATCTAATATAAGCCTTTCAAGTCAAATTCTTGAACTTTTCCAAATCAAATTAAAACAAGCCAAACCCTTGATTTTTCTTCATGATTCAATCAATCCTTCAATCATGAATCCAAATATAAACACAAACTTCAATCATCATATCAAGACTCAATTCAAAAATCAAACCCAAATCAAACTCATGTTTACCCCTTTGAACTTGAAATTATCAAATGAATCAAAACCCATTTGATTTCAAACCACTTGCAAATGGATTTATATTTCAATCATACTTCCATATGTGAGTTCAATCAAACTCAAATCAAGCTTTGACCCACTTAGGCTTGACCCAAAGTGACCTAAAATTATTACCAACCCAAATTCTAATCCTAACCAAATTGGATTGAACTAAGCTTGAACTAAGCCTCATCACATTGTGGGCAACAATCATCATTAGATGATCAATCATCAAATTGGATTAAACCTAGGTCAAACCTAAGGGTTGACCAAGTCAACACTTAGCCAAAATGAAACTTAAATTAGCCAAAATCCACCATAGGCCAAATTGATTGAAACCATTGATCTAAGTTCATTCATGATCAATGTTTGAACTTGACCAAGTCAACATTTGAGCCTAACCTAGCCCAATTAGCTACTTTACCTAAAATTAAAATGTTTCAAAACTTGATCTAAGCCAAATTGATTGAAACCAATGGGTCAAGTTCAGTCCAAATCACTTGTTGAACTTGACCAAATCCTCAATTGGTCAACTAGACCCAACCTAGCCCAATTGACTATGAACCCAACTTGACCTAAAAGGTAAAATTGAGCCAAAATCAAATTTAACCAAAATTGATTGGAAACAAAGATACCAATCCATTTAATATGACCAACTAAACCAAAACCAACCCATGACCTAACTCAAATAGGTCAACTAGGTTAAATTGATCAACTTGACCCATTTGACCTAAATGAAATCAAATGAACCAAATTCAAATATAAACCAACTTGATTGGAAACAAAGATACCAAATCAATTCTTATGACCATTGGAACTTGACCCAACCCTTGTTTTGACCTAATTTGACCATTTGGTCAACTTGACCCAAGTTGACCCATTTTGTCCTAAATGGGTCAACATGAGTCAAATGATATCAAATCAGCTACAAATTCATTGAAACTTGGCCCAACCCATTTTTCAATCATACCAAACATATTCAAACTAAAATCAAATCCAAATGACCATTTTACCCCTAGGCCATAGGGTAACCTAAAGTCAAAACCACTTAGAATTTGGTCAATTCCTTTTCATGGACACTTGACATCCTTTTAGTGGACTAATTGGTCCTCAATGGACATGGTGCACATGACCCATTAGGTTTGGGTTAGCCAAACCAAACCCAAACCCAAAAACTAACCACTTGCTTGAACATGGGCTCGTGGGAATCCTTCCTCTACTCATTTCAAGCACATGGGAGCTTCACTACTCCACTCCACACCTAAAACTGAATGTTGTGACACTCCTAACAAACCCATTGAATCAGGTGTATTGGATCAAAATGGCAAAGCACCTTGCATCATTCACCTGGGAAATATACTCCTCTAATTTCATTTGAATTAATGACTCACACATTGATTGAGGCATAGGAACTCGTGAAGTGATTCCAAGCTCCCCAAGGTTTCTAGGCATTTCCATTTCATTTTTTTCACAAAATCAAAATAGGAGCTCCACCAAAATTCCATCTGATCCAACACACAAAATCAAGCCAATTCACTTTGCAAGCACCTTGAGGGAACTCAATCGAGCTCACCCAAGCCATCATCAAAGTTCTCCAAGCAAGGGAAGAGTGCTATAGACCAAGGCCGAATCCATTTGAAGGAGAGCTTGGTCCATAGGAAGATCCACTCAATCTCAACACCTCAAATCTTCAATAGGGCTTCATCTCCACTGACGAAGCTACCTCATTGAACTCAAGCGCCGGTGATAGCCTCCGGTGAGGTATGCCCTCAACCTGAGCTTAAATTAGCCATGGTGTGGTCCTTTGCGAAAGCAATTTTCACTTCATAAGGATTTGACCATTAGATCTTTTCCCCTTTACTCTTAGATGGCGTGGGTAAAGTTAGAGTTCAATTCGAGCTCAATCGAGCTCGGATCTTGCCATGAAAGGTGGATGATTCCCCTTTCCCACAGGAGAACTCAGTGACAGATCATGGGCCGTCCATCTGCACATTTTGGATGGACGTCCATGATCAAGATGTGGAAGAATATCTAATTTATCTTATTAATACCGCAGGATCGATCTCAACCATTGATCGATCATGGTTGGGGAAAGCGCGCCGCGCCGGCGGTGCTATGATTTGATAACATAAGTGGCTTCTCCCATTACATCACGTGGAAAGCGAATGCCGCGTCAGCGGTCCACATGGAGCCGATGGGATTAGTCACATAATTTGGGGATTAATTACTAATATGCTTGAAAACTTCAAAATAACTTAACTAATTTTAGAAAAATAAAAAAAATACAAAATAAAAAGCATTGGAAAGATAATTCAAAGAGAAATATTCTAAAATTAATTCAATTAATTTTGAATAGTGATGTTTTCTAAATTAAGGTTTTATTGTGAATATAATTACATTAATTGCTCCCTGATTATGGGACTGATTAATTCCAAAATTCCTAGGTTGATTAATGGGATGACCTCTACCTCCCATGATTTTCTTGGAATTTATTAATGGCTTAATTAGGGTAATTGGTTGGCTCATTTCTACTTACTCTCTTAATCTATTAGATGATTAATTAACCTTTTAAATAGTGATAAATTCACTATTTAATTTTGCTAATTACCTTAGGACAGTGAGTAGACTTAGGGAATGAGATCAAGGGTTCTTTCCCATATCTTTTCCCCTAATTTTATTTCATTTGGATAAAAACCTAATTAAAGTGAAAATTAATTAGATAATCTAATCACTTAATTAAAATAACTTAATTAATCAAACTTTTTTAAAATCAAAACATTCTAGAACTTAATCAATTCATCTTTGGTAGATACTTAGGTGTTCAACAACCTAAGTACATTAAGGAAATCAAAATCTAACTCACATGTGTGGGAAGGGTTATGAAAGAACTTAAATTAAACCCTTTAGCTTAATTAATCATTAATTATGAGCCAATTGCATTAAGTACCTTTCTTTCTGATTTAAATTCCTTGTGTGATTTTATGTCATACATTGGCTCATAATTATTTGATTAACTATGCTAAGGTGGTGTAGGTAAGGGGTAATTAATACACTTAATTCACACCTTAACCTAACCAAAGCATAAAATTGATCTAATCACTTAAAAATTGAACTTAAATAACTCATACATGGGGGAATGGGTTAGGACCAGCAAACTCATCTCACATTTCTCAAATTGAAATCAAACTTAAACAAAATTCAAACTCTCTTTAAAATAAATTTAATTTACTTTAAATAATATTACTCATAGGATTATCTTTAATAATTAATTAGGGTGAATGAATTTACATTGCTTTCATCACTTTATTTCTTTTCTAATATGTTAAATGTGTATGTCATATGAAATTCATGCATTCATGCTTTTTTTTAAAAAATCAAATTAAAAATAAAATGTTTCATTTATGTCAAATTGCATGTTTTGGCTAAAGTAAGAATATGAATGGCTATTATCACTATTAAATCCAAAATTATTTTCAAAACTTATGAATCAAACATTATAATTGAAAGGTATGCTACTTATAATTATTTATCAGTTTGCATGTGAATAAAATATAAAGATGTGCATTGTGTGCCTTTCCTTCTCTTCTCTTTTAGCATAGTTTTGAATAAGATTTGACAAAGTGTGTAGTTCATTTGAAAATAACACAACACTTGCTTAAATCCATCCCTTTTCATTCCTATGTTATCACTTAAGAAGGACATCCACACTTACACATATAAATTGCATAAACAAATCAAAAATTAAATAAACATAAACTTTTCAATTTTCTTTTTCCATTCATTTCTTTTGTACTTGCATATGTATTTAAGGAAAGTGGTATATTAGTCTGGACAACCCCGGGGTTGTGAGGCTTTAAGTAGCCCTAAGTAGGTCTTGTATCTTACAACTCTGGTGCTAACAATGATGTCATACTCACTTATGCCTTTCATACATATACATGTGCATATGAAAAATGGATAAAAGAATCCCTCTTTTCTACTTAATGAAAATCATGCATCATAAAGTATCCAAACTTTATTAAGTAACTCTCTTAGCATTCATCATTAAGGTGTGCTAAATATTGCCATTTGCATGTATAAATATGCTTAAGGTTCATCCATATGCATGTTACACATGCTGGGAAAGAAGTGAAGTGATGTGTGTTTTGTGATAGTATTTCACTTTACTTAATTTTAAAATGCCTTTCTTTTTGAATAAGTTTTTTTAGAGAAAATTTAAACTTAGGATTAATTAAAACACATAACAAAATATTCTCTAAATAAAAATCAATAATGAATCTATCTTAGAAATCACTTGAGGTAGGGAAGAAACAGAAGTTCTCTCATCTTTTTCTTCTCTTTACAACCTTTAGTAATTAAGTAGGTTCATTAAACCAAATAAAATCATCAAATAAAATTTACCCAAATCAACTAAACAACTTGAGTGAAACTACCCTCTAAGTTTAACATTTTCATACTTAGAAAAATTTAAACCAAAAAGCCTAGCTAAGCATACCACACAATCCTTAAGTAGCACACACATTATGCTAAGTCACCACTTCTAGCTTTAGGTTTGGGCGGTGCATGGTTTGATATTTTGCTTTTATTTTATAATATAATGTTTTAGTCTATATGTCAAGGTGTATGTGCGTAGATAGAATGGTAGGACAATTTAGTCTAATCATTGTCTTCTATAAGGGATTATGCTTAAGGGGTGTTGTAATAAAAATATAAAATTGTTTTTGCTGTTCAGGTGCTTATACCCTTAAGCATAGTCCAATAGGCCAAGTGGACTTGGTTACCCATGTGTGGGATGCTAAGTCCAATTTTTATATATACATGCTTGAGATTGTTTGGTTTGTTTAGCTAATCTCCATTTTACAGGTTTTAGTTAGATTTACTTTCCCTTTCCATGTAATTTTACAATTAGGATTTTGGAATGATTGTTATGGGGGAAAATGATGAACATTGGCCATAAGATTACATCTTATGCATAATATGAGGCCTTTGAGGTATCCACATTCCAACCAACCAAAAGAAGAAAGAAGAAAGAAGAAAAAGAAGAATGAAAACCCACATAACAAGAATTCCTTACTTGGTTGTAATTTTATTCATTTGTAATCCATGTTGTATAAGGGTAGAGCTTAGCTACCCAATTTATTTTTCTAGTTTGTGTGATAAAGCCCGTCCACAAATAACCTCCTATTATTTTGCCCTAGTTTTATAAATTGGTTGATATTTGTTTAACTTATGCATTAAGATGACATCTTTTCCTAGTTTCTTCATTGATTGATGAATGTCCTTGATGTGGTCTAGGCTCTTAGGAAAATAAATTTTCTATCCAACTAAACTATTTAAATTAAAAATAAATAACTCATAACCTCATCTAAAGCCTAGGTTATAAATCAAGATAAAAGAATTAGCAACCCCTTAGTTGGATGAGTATTTATTTTCTCACATCATGCATAAAAAGTATATTATTTCAATCTTGATTTGGAGGGCTTTCACCTGTGCCAGTGAACTTGGCTTGACCTTTGAGAGCCATGGTGGAAACTCACCTCCTTTATCTTGCTAATTTTGGCCCATAATTTTATTTCTCATTTTAGGCATATGAATCTAAAGCCTAAGTCAAATTGATTGTCAAAAATGAAAGTAAAATGTAACAAAATTTGCATTAGATCTAGGTCATTACTCATGTTCATACATGATCTAGTCTCTTAGGGAATGAGTTTAAGGACTTAGTCTCTTTCTAAATAAACAACAGCTTTCCTATCTTACATAAAGCATAAGATTTGCCTACATGTATTTAAAATCATAGGAGGAGTTAGTTGGTGGTCACCCCCAGGAGATTGCAAGTCCAAGCAGTTGGGTGTTTCATCCTCTCTTATGGAGATGAACCAAATACTCATTTTTGCCTTAGATTTAGGTCGTGCTTTTGGCCCTCGCCAAAGCTCCCTAGATTTAAGTTCAGAGGTTACTTTTACTTTTTGTGGGCCATAAGCATAAATCTTCACCTCTTTAGGCATTTCCACCATCTTGTGTGATGGAATTATAAGCCCTAAATTTCTAATGAAAATTCAACTCAAGTAAATAAATCAATTTCAAAAATGTAAAGCCTAACCATAGGATAGCTTGGGGTGGTGCTTACTAGGCTTCCCAGTATCCTAAGCATCATCTACTCATCTTCATTTGGCTTCAATAAAAACTCCCTCCTCTTTATCAATCCCACTTGACTTTCTAAAAATAAACCAATCGATTGATAGTCCTACCTTTCAAAATCTTCAGAGACAATGATCATTTACTTTAATCAGGAGTATTCCTAAGGAATCCCATTTCTTAGGATGTAATTAACTATGGGGGCTTGCCCCTGTAGGAAACTTAATGAACCTGATTTAAAATAAATCTCATTTTACTTTTCTGTATAAAGTAGGGGAAGAATCTCTGGTACATTTTGAAGACCCATAGTCCTTAGGAGTCCTTATTAAGGTGATTAGGTCCATTTGTAGGATGGTGACTTCTGTCTTTCAAGGTAGTACACCATTCCTCAATGCCGTACCTAATCACCCTAATAAGAACTTATGTGGATCTACATAGCATCTCGATAAGGTGTATGTATATTGTTGTTTTCATTTATCTCCTCCTTTTTTCCAAAAAGGGGATAGATGAAGAAAAGGATATATTTAAAACACCCACAAGATGTCATTGGTTTGGTTCAATTTGGTTTATATTTGGTTTTGGTTCATTCAGGTTCATTTAGGTCAAATGGGTCAAGTTGACCAATTTGACCCATTTGACCTAATTGGATTAGGTCATGGGTTGGTTTAGGCTTGGTTGATCACTTAAAATATATTGCAAGCTTTAGTTTCAATCAATTTTAGTTTGGTTTGATTTTAAGTTGATTTGACCTTTTAGGTCAAGTTAGGTTCATGGTCAATTGGGTTAGGTTGGGTCCAATGGGTCAATTGAAGCTTTGGTCAAGTTCAATAATCAATTTAGAATGAATTTGATCCATTAGTTGCAATCAATTTGGCTTAGATCAAGATTTGACCCATTTTAACTTTTCAGGTCAATTTGGGCCAACTTAGGTCAAGTGGCCAATTAAGCTTGTTTTGGCTCAAATTGATGGCTTAGTCAAGTTCAATCTTTGATTATGGATTGGTTTAGATCAATGGTTTCAATAAATTTGGCTTATAGTAAATTTTGGCTTGTTTAGGTTTCATTTAGGCTAAGTGTTGACTTTGTTAAAGGCTATGTTTGACTTGGTTTGACCCAATTTGAGTGATTGGTCATCCTAGGATGATTGTTGCACATAATGTGAGATTTATATGGTCTTAGTTCAATCCAATTTGGTTTGGATTAGAATTTGGCTCAAAAAGGTGCTTTAGGTCACTTTGGGTAAGTGAACCTAAATGGGTCTAATGGCTTGATCAAGGCTTGATTAAAGTTTGGTTGAACTCACATATGGACTTATCATGGAAATATAAATCCAATTGTAAGTGATTTGGAGTCAAATGGGTTTTGATTCATTTGACAATTTCAAGTCAAAAGGGTGAACATGGGTTTGACTTGGGTTAGTTTGATTTTTGTGTGGTGATTGTAGTTTATGTTTATATTTGGGCTTGTGATTGAAGGAGTGATTGTTTGAAGAGAAAATCCAAAGGTTTCGATTGCTTTGAGGATGGTTTGGCTAAGTTCAAGGATTTTACTTGAATGAGCATAAGTTGGATTTTGGTTGGATTTGGATTTGAGTTTTGAATTTATTTTTGGTTATTTTAATTTATATTTCATTTATATTTATGAATATAAATGAGAATATAAATGGGTTATGAGGAAATACTTTGAGTTTGGAGTGATTGGGATTTGATTTGAGCTAAGTTCAAGGATTTGACTTGAAGGAGTATAAGTTGGATTTTGGTTGGATTTGGATTTGAATTTTGAATTTAGTTTTAGTTATTTGAATTTATATTTCATTTATATTTGTGAATATAAATGAGAATATAAATGGGTTATGAGGAAATCATTTGAGTTTGGAGTGATTGGGATTTGATTTGAGCTAAGTCCATAAGATGAAATTAAAGGGCTTAGGAAAGATTTTGGGATTTGAATTCAATCATGGGTTTCAATTATTTGGTTTGGAATTGATTTATGATTAGTATTTTGGAATTGATTTATGATTTGAGAAAATTAATTGGGTTGGAATTGATTTAAGAGTTGATTTGGAATTGATTCATGATTTGAGAAAATCAATTGGGTTGGAATTGATTTAAGAGTTGATTTGGAATGGTTTGAAGTAGGGAAGCAAAGATTGAGTTTAAGTTATAGGGTAGGTAAGTCTTCCTAATACCCCTAAGGCATAACCTATTCCTATGGGTAACTCTTCTAAGTCTCTAGGGTTAGGTTAGGTGTTCAACTAATCACTAAAAATATCTTAAGACAAAGAAGCTCTTAGTGTTTAGAGAAGTCCTATGTCTAAGATGGGGAAGTTAAGAGCTCGCTCCAAAAGTGATGCCAACAAAGGGCACCCAATATGTGTGATGTGACTGATAAGGCATACCGTACATATTGGTGTTGACCGAGATGATCAATAACATTCGAATGATCATAAGCACTAATAAAAATGATTTATCCCTAAACACGAGGTGCAGAAGGAATCAAAAGCTTAGTGCAATGTGACTCTACTCATGTCAAAAACATAAGAGAGTGAAGGGGGAATCTACTAGAGATGGAGTATGTGAACCTTCCACTAGGGGAACAGGTTTGGGTTGGATTGAATTGACTCCACTAGGCATACTGGAAGGATTTGCATCTTACTGAGGAGAAGCTGATTGACTTGATTATTTAATTTGACTCCACTAGGGATGAGGGTTGATTTTGTTTCAGATTTTAAATGTTCAAATTTTGAGATGGACCCTGTCAGTTTGCGATGGACCGCACTGAGTAGGGGCCATATCGGCCTTGACCTACTTCAGCTATAAGAATCCAAAGGGGTAGTCCACCAACCACATGGTAAGGCTATCCAATTGGAGAGGTTGCCTTTTGGTGTGCAGCAACTTTATTAGAAAGAAAGTGAAGTAGACTTATATCCTCCAAAATAGGGATCTATCACTGGGGTGATCAATGATGGTTGAACCCAAACTTAGGTGAATCTTTGGGAACTTAAATCATCTCAAAGATAATCAAGATTAATTTATTTTTTAGTTATATTTGATGGATCCTATCTGTTTGCAATGGACTGCACTGAGTAGGGGCCATGTCAACCTAGACCTATATCAGATTTGTTGATCCAAAGGGAGTAGCTTCGTGGTTGAGGGGAAAACTATCCAACGAAAGGGGTGCCCTTCAATTTGTAGTGACCAATTCAGGGAAGAAAGCATGGGGACTCACACATCTTTCTTGAATAAAAGACCACTGGGGCGACACATTAGCAAGGTAACATGTCAACGTGACCTAAGGCTGCCAGTCAATTTGCGACAGTCATGCTAGAAAGATTGCATAGTAGACTTATATCTTCCAAAGCGAAATGACCACTGGGGTAACCTATTTGTGGCAAAATAGATTGAACCCAACCAAAGGGTGACTACAGAGAGAGTGCCGACTCGGGGAATTATCTCAACTCAAGTGTAGTCAGGCAATTCCTATAGGGAGTTATGGTGACATGCCAAGGTAAGATGCACTTGCAAAAGGGCTTGGGGCTTGAATTCTAATCCATGTTTAATAAATTTGTTTGTTATTTTTTTATTTATCATGGATCCTATTGGTTTACGAGGGATCAAACTTAGAAGGAGCTTATATCAACTTAGACCTATATCAGATTTACTGGTCTAAGGGAGAATCTGTGCATCCGCTGGACAAATTATCCAACCACAGGAGTGGCTACTAGGAAAGGGGGACTATCCAATCCAAGAGCAGCCCGGGTAGTGTTTCAATGGGGTTGTAAAGGACGTGATTCAAGTAGAGTTCCCACAGGGAGGGGCCACTAAGGGCTTTATACAAAACCCTAAAGAAGATAATATCTATAGGTATTCGGTGGCCAACTCAAGGAGAAAGTGAGGGGACTCACATCAACCAAGAGTGGTGTATCCACCAAGTGAGTCGTTGTCAGCATAAAGAACATCAACCAACCTAAAGTGCCCATCGATTTGTAATAATCGACTAGGAAGCATGGACTCACATCCTCCTTCTTGATTGGGGATAGTCTGACAAGTGCTTCACCTAGGGCAACTAATAAGTGAATGCCACTTGGGGACCTATATCAACTTAAGAGTAGTTAAGAGGAAAAGAGCCATTGGGGGATTTATCCTAAACCTCAAATATATTTGATCTAGTTAGTGCACTATGGCTAGTTCACGAATAGTTCAAGAAGAAAGCGTGTAGGCTTACATCCTCTTAAACGAAGTCAACATGAGATAGCTTACTGGCTGAGCAGTGAGGCCTACTAAACTAATAAGGTGCTCGTCAGTTTGTAATGGTCAAGCCAGGAAGAAAGCATGGGGACTCACATCCTCCTGACAAATGACCACTAGGGTGACATACTAGCAAGGTAACATGTCAACCTGACCTAGAGCAGCTAATGAGTGAGTGCCACAAAGGGCTTGCTCCCACATCAAAATAGCCCGAGATAAAAGTTGTGTTTGAAGAGGATAGGAAGTTGCTTGGTTCTCTCACACCTACCCTAAACACGCTTACAAAGTTGATGAAGTGGTGCCACTAATGTCAGTTGTGGTCCTACCAAGAAAGGATGCTGGTTGGGTTCTCTCACACCTAACTTAGTTGTGCTAGTCGAAATAGGATGCCTCTTGGGTTCTCTCACACCTGTTCTAGTAGCGTTGGTGAATCGTGTTTAATTTGTGTTCCTATTGTGAAAGGGGGATAGGATGCCTCTCGGGTTCTCTTACACCTACCCTAAACACGTCGTGGTAGATTCATAAATAAGCAAACAATGCTTCGAATGAAAAGAATATTTTGATGAATTGTAATAGAATTTTGATGATAATTATTTTCAAACATGATTTTATGGGTGGTAATTCTTCAAATAGAGCCCATTAATTGGAAGCATCAGATGTTCCCCTTTACAATCAATAAGTTGATAAGATCCTCTTTAGTATGCTTTTTATATGACAAAAGGGCCTTCCCAAGTGGGTTCAAACTTGCCTCCCATCTTTCAACGGGTAATAATTGGTCTCCTTATAACTAAAACAAGCTCTCCTATTTGAAAAGCTCTAGGGCGGACAAGCTTATTGTGAGCTTGAATCATCTTGGCTATGTATAACTCGAGGTTCTGGCACGCCCATAGGCGTCTCGAGCTCTTGTAACCGTAACTTGACATTCCACTCTATAGTGATTTTACTACCCATTGCTATCCTTAGTGATGGGAGTTGAACTTCTAATGGTAGAACAACTGCGAACCCGTACACTAAGAAGAATGGGGTAGGTTGGGTTGGAGTTCTATATGTGGCGTGGTATGCCCACAAGGCTTCAACTAACTGTTCATGCCATTGTCACTTATTATCGTCGAGTGTTTTCTTTTGTATATGGATGAAAATTTTGTTGAATGCTTCTACTAGGCCATTTGCCCTGGGATAGTAGATGGTAGAGTATCTCCAATCTATACTATGTATCTTGGCAAAGCTCTTGATCTTGGTGTGTTTGAATGCAATACCATTATCAGATATAATTCATCGAGGCACCTCGAACCTATATACGATATGGTTCTTGAAAAATTGGTGCACATGCAGAGCTGTGACCTCTCTGAGTGGGATTGCCTCTGCCCACTTAGAAAGGTAGTCGGTGGCAACTAAGATGAACCAATGACCCTTGGAAGAAGGAGGATCGATAGGACCCATTATGTTGGTACCCCAACACTCAGATGGCTGTGAGGCCAATGTAGGATCTAGAATGTTGGGTGATTGATGTAGGACCATACCATGTACCTGACACTGATGGAAACTCCGAGCTATGTTCATGCAATCTGTAATCATCACAAGCTAGTAGTACCCTAGTCTCTTGATTTTTTCTTTCATCTTTGAACCAGATTGGTGCACTCCACATAGAACTGAATGTATCTCAGTCATGATCTTATGGGCTTTGTGTTTATCTAAACAGCATAACCATATTTGATCGAAAGACCATCGGTATAAGGTGCCACTCATGAGAGCATAGGAGAGAGCTCTTTGTTTCATCTGATCAGCTTGTGATTTATCTTGAGGAAGTTTGCCTCTAGTCAAGTAATCTATGAATGGTTGCCTCCAATCCAGCTCCTCGTCTTCATTGGCAATGACAACCTCCCCTTCAAGAGAGAATCTCTCGATGAGTTCAACATCAATAAGGGATAAGACTTGTCCATTTTGGACCTCTATTAGAATGGAATCATCTTTCAGACATGCCAATTCCTGGTGAGTTTGGACAAAGCATTTGCTTATGCGTTCTCTCCTCAAAGTGCCTTGTAGATGGTGACCTTAAGGATTTGGGCCAACAACTTCATGGTGTACTCATGGTAGTGATGAAGCTTAGGTTTTAGAACCTTATAGGTCCTAACAATCTGGTTGATGACCAGCTGAGAATCCCCATAGATGTTGATGCTTTTGACACTCACTGTAATAGCTAACTCTAGATCAACAATCAAAGCCTCATACTCAGCTTCATTGTTGGTGTATGGATTGGAGAGATAGTATGAGAATCTCATCACATCACCATCTAGAGTTAAGAGGATGATTCCTAACCCTGCCTTCTTGGAAGAGTAGATCATGGTTCTTCTCCTTTGTGAAAGGAAGCAGCACCATCAAAATACATCTCCCAGCGGTGATTGTCAACCTCCCCAAAGTTCATCATTTGTTCATCAAGGAGATCATCACTAAGCGGGGAATCAACAGGCAGTGGGTGTGCTGCTAAGAAATCTGCTAGTGCATGTCCTTTCATGGCATGGAGGGGTACAAATTTAATATTGAAATGCGAGAGAAATATTGACCAATGCGCCAACCATCCAAATAACTTTGGCTATGTCATGAGATACTGCAGTGGATTGATTCTTGAAATCAAGTTTACCTTATGAGAAAGCATGTAGTGTTGTAGGTTTTGGGATGCAAAGATTAAATCTAGGCAATGTTTCTCAATAGGTGGGTAGTTTGCTTTAGCAGGGATCAGACAACGGCTGAGGTAGTAGTGAGCATTCTCCTTTCCTTCAACGTTTGTTTGGGCCAACAAAGTGCCAAGGGAATCATCGAATGTAGTAGTGTAGAGGATAAGTGGCTTGGCCGGGATAGGGGTTACTAGAACTGGTGGCTTCACCAAATACTATTTGATGTCTTCAAAAGGCGCTTATCATCCACACGAACTTATCCTTTTTTGCTGAATATGGTTTGCATCTTCCCGATAGATTGGAGATAAAGTGTCTTAGATATGCCAACCACCCTTGGAAAGATCTAAGTTGATTTATACTTTTAGGGGGTGTCATTTCTAAGATAACTTTGATCTTTTCTAGGTCTATCTCTATTCCCCGGTGTCAGACAATAGACCCAAGGAACTTTCCTGAAGCTATTCCGAATATACATTTCAGAAGGTTCATTTTGAGGTTATATTGCCTTAACCATTTGAAAACTACTCTCAAGTCAAAGAGATGGTCTTTCTTTTCTTGCTTTTGGCTACTAGATCATCCACGTAGCATTAAACTTGATGATGATTGAGTTCATTGAAGATTTGAGTCATGGCCTGCTGGTACGTAGCACCGACATTTTTAAGGCCGAAAGGCATGACCATAAAATAAAAGATTCTGATTGGGGTTCGAAAAGTAGTGTTTCTTTCATCCTCGGGGGCCATATTGATTTGGTTGTAGTGAGATGACCCATCCATAAAGGAGAATGCTGCATGAGATGAGGCGATGTCCACAATCAATTCTGGTATAGGAAGTAAAAACTCATCCTTAGGACATGCCTTATTTAAGTCCATAAAATTAACACATGTGAATTTGGTCATTCTTTTTCTTAACTGGCACGACACTAACTAACTAGGTAGGGTATTTTTCTTCCCTGATAGAACCAGCATCGATCCATTTCTTGACTTTAGAAATGACCTATTGTTCGATTTCTAATCGCATGGGTCAAGGAGCCTGCTTGATAGGGTTAGTGTTAGGGTCTACTGCTAGTTTATGGACTACTACATCAAAGATAATCTAGGCATTTCTTCATAGCACAATGCAAAGTAGTATTTAAACTTAGTCAATAGCCTAACTAAGTCATTGGTTTCTTCTTCGTTCAGTAGAGAACGGATGTATGTAGGGTGTGGATCTTCTTCTATCACGAGGTTGATTTCTTTGAGCTTGTCAATAGTTGAATGGATTTCCTCTTCAAATTTTGGAGGTGCATCTTTGATTTGAAGATCATCAGAATCATCTAAAGTTTCTAAACACTTCCTCATAAGAGTTAGTGTGGTTGAGAAGATCCTATCAGACTCTAGATGATTGGTGACAACTAGCAAAGATCATTGGACCCACTATCTGAATCCTAATCCGGTCTTGATTATGCATCTCGCCTGTTGTTCCATAGCTTCTCAAAATACTCACGATATGTGCCTGGACCATGTATAAGGAATCAAATCTTTCTTTACAAGATTATGAACACAAGGCGAGTACCAATCAAAAGGTAATTCCATTAAATCTTTATATGAAATATTCTTAAGCTCTACATCAGCTTCTGGATTTGAGGATGATGATCCCAATAGAAATCTCTTTGGCTTGACATCCATGGAAGATCTAGGGGCTTCTTTAACTACTAAACCTTCAACTTTTTGAGAAGAAAGTGAGGTTAGAGTTAAAGTTCTCAACTTTTGCCTAATAGTTTTACATAAACCTGATTTGAATACCCTCGTGCTTTGCTTCGAGGCCTGGTCTTTATCACTATCTGGCCCGAGCATCACCTCTAATGAAACCTGCTAAGAGGGGTTGTCTGGTGTGCTAATCACATGAGACTCATCCTCCGAGATAGATTCAAAGTCTATATAAATAGCTGGAGTACTCCTATGAATTGGAACATAACCCTTGTTGATTGGAGGCTAACCAGGGGGTCTTCCACCTCTGGAATTTCTCCTGTGTCTGCCTCTGCCTCTGCCTAGTGGAGGTTAAGTCGTCCTACCCATATATTCATATGGTCGAACGAACTATGGGTGGAATGCGACATGTGGCTCTACTTCTTCCTTGGTGTCCCTTTCTCGATCATTTGTACTTTCTTTTTTCTATTCTTTTTCTTCTTCTTTTTATTTTTCTTTTGTATTTGAATTTTAGTAAAGTTTACGAGAATAAACATTTTAATTTTGAGGAAGATAGTAGGTCGCATCTTCATTATCTCGACCTCTCTAATTGAAAATGGTTTTTCATCTCCTTTGACATAGTATTTGATCACATCTCTTCAAAACTTGATGTACGGATGAAGGGAGGATGGAATCATCTTGTGTATCCAAGGAAAGCGTGAATGATGTATTTGAATCAATTATATAGAACTTGGTTCAATCTTCCGTCACTATTTCCAAAGGTAACACTATAGAGCCTAAAGCCCTCTCTCACTGTTCATTGAATCCTCTCAACATCATCTTATCTCCTCAAAGCTTAGAGATGTAAATCTTCAAATAGGCAAGGGTTTTCAGGCTCATATGTTCACCAATGCACCTAGATCAACTAAAACCCTAGAAAGTCTGAATCTACCCATATCCACTGTGATGTAGAGGGGATGGTTGTGCTCCATGTCCCCTAGAAGAAGGTCTTCATCGGTGAACATGACTCCCTGGGATTCTCTTGAATAATTTGCCTCTCTCCAAAATTGAGCTAAGCATATCTCTAATCAAGAAGAGCCTTGATTAATGATTCCCTCATCGTTTTGGATAAGACAAGGGCATCATATATGCTTAACTTAGCTGTCAAATTTCTTAGGTGAGTGAGGTCATTATAATCAACTCTGGGCTGATCCTTCATAAACATATCCATGGGTGGAGCATCCTGTGGAGGGGCTTCTTGCTCATTGGTATGAATGGCTTGTTTTCCCTTATCTTGAGGTGCTACCCTAGGAGGTAGAACCTTGCCACTATGGAGGTTAACTTCAGTGACCTCTTATGGCGGGTTAGTGGAAGACTCAACCTGCTCGTTAGGCATACCTATAGCTTCTCCTATAGGACCCTCAGAATCAGATGATTCCAAGTCTATCTCAAGAGGTGAACTCATAGTATTCAGAAAAGGAAAGTCCATTTCTAAATTAGAAAGAGGATGATCAAAGTTGTTATAATTATTATTAAGACTTGAAGAGTTTTCTAAAAGAGAAGAGTCGGATAACCTAACAGAAGTGACATGGATATAATTCAAACTAGCTTTATTCCTCGATTTCTTAGATTTAAAAGGAGGTACATAGTGCAAATCTAGTAAAGTAAGTGGGGTGAGAGATTTGATGCCCTCATTCAGCGATACAAGATGTCTACTAGAAGAAGAGCTAGCTGAAGTAGGAATGCCAGCTCAAGTAGTAGCTGTAACGGTGGAATGGAGGCTAGGCTCGGTCGGTGGTTGCACTACTTGGCTATCCCAAGAAAGTATGGGTTGTTGTTACTGCTGTTGAGCTCCTACTTTCCCCAAGTTATCTTTGGCAACTTGCAAACCTTCTTTGATGTTGGAGGTTTGAGCTGCCTCAGGCACCTATATGGAAAGTTTCTTGATTTTAGAAATAATATTTTTAGAGGTTCCGGATAAAGAGATATCTCAACCTTCTTTTATTTTCAGAGGATCACATGTATCCCCAAGGATTACCCTAACAAAATTGGATGGTTGTTCTACTAGATATTCCTTAGGGAAAAATTATAGTGCCTGACTTGTAGCTATGCTCAAGCCAGTCCTTAAATGTAAAGTAATCCTCTAAAATATGACCTAGCAGAGGCAAAAGTTAGGATCATTACTCCCCACTTCCTCCCGACCTAGGCTGGGTAGCTAAAATTGTTTTTTAAGAGGTTCTTAAAGATTTTCCTGACTACCTACCTCTTAAATAAATAAGTTTTATTTAATTTATCCAAAAGAGTAGGTGGATGGTAGCTACCTAGGGGTGGGTATGTGTACCATTCTATGGTCGAGGAGGAGGCTGGAGGCTGCCTGGCCACCAATAGGATAGCCTAGGTGGTGGTAAAGGAGGTGGAAGTGATTGCTGTGGAGCTTGAGGTCTCATCGATCTCGGGTTGCTTCCCCTTGTCCAATCGCCATCCTGGTTTTTTTCATATACGGCTTTGGCTTTGATGACTGATCTTGAAAAGGAAATTATTTGGCCTCTCCTTATAGACTAGCAACCTTGATTAGCTTCTCAAATGTCTTCATGGTAAAACCTTTAAGCATGAAGTCAACCGGGCCATGAATATTCTTTAATAGAATTTCAATAGCATGATGTTCAGACAGCTGTGGTTCTCATTTCATGCTTAAATTATTCCATCTAAGATTATAAATAATAAGGGACTCACTGGGGTGTTGTTGTACTACAATGAGATCGCCCACAGGTACCCTTTGTTGAGCTCCAGCAAACCTCTTAACAAAGAGTTATTCCAACTCAGCAAAAGTTTTCACTGAATCATTGGGGAGTTCAACATACCAATCAAAAGCTATACCCGCTAGGCTACTGACAAAGAGATGGAACAATAACGCATCCCACCTGCAATAGTTGGCCTAAAGTGCTATATGGGTTCTGCCTCAAAAATCTTGAAAGAGGGAGGCACAAAACCCTTAGGGTATTGGATAGCATGGAATTCCTCTGAGTAGGGTCTACCTTTTGGAACTGATGAACCACCTCAGGCTTTTGCCAGTGCTTCTCTCACTTGTTGTTCAACCATGAGTTGATATCTTTTTCTTATATGGAGGTATTGTCCACTACCTTCCTATACAAGCTAGTGCTACCCTGCTCTACCGGAGGTGAACTCTTGGGTTGATCCAAGACATGCAGTAACTCAGTGATCACAATGGTAGGATGTGCTTTAGCTTGATTTTTGAAGTGCTAAAACTATCGCTAGCAAATCTTAAAGCCTCTTTCCCATCTTGTCATCATCCTTTGTTGAAGGAGGTGTTGGGTCGAATAGGCTATATCATCCTGTTCGACCATAGTACCTTCCAAACTCTAATGATCCCAAAGGAGGGAACCCCTGGTATCAACCATTTGCACCTCTACTGAGCCTTCCAATAAATCATCTTTGTTGGGATCAAAGCTAACCTTCTCTTCCTCAAGGTTAAACCAGTCATACCCCATGATTTCTTTCTTCTCAGTGAGATACTATGCTACGATATCATCAAAGGAGCGGTCCAGCAGCATGAATGATTGTCGGGTGGTGGGATCATGTTGACATCTAACCTCTCTTTCGAATACTGAACTTGTGAGGGCTACGTTCACTGGAGGATACATGCACATTGCTATCAACTGCCATGGGTGAAGTGCTACTCCTGGGAGGATCTATCACCATGGGGATAATGGAATTATCTCCTTCTCCCTCTACTGTTGCTATGTCCATGATCTGCTGAGGTGATGGTGGTGATGGCACGATTACGATGCTACGAGGTCACCACTCCTCTTCATTGCAATTGAAGTAGGAGGTCAAGTTGGAGAGCTCGGCTTCATCTCAGTCAGCGATGTAGATGAAATGAGATCTCTTGGTTGTAGCTAGATCACTAGTGGGGCTTTCTTTTCCCCTGATACTACCTTCATGGCTTTAGATGGAACTGTGGAAGATGGGACTTGCACTATTGATGATAGGCATAGAGTGGAGCAGTGTGATAGAGACAACACTGACTCTCTCTATGCGGGGGCTCTCTTCCCATGATGGGTAGTACTCAATAGAATACTATTATGGCCGACGGGTAGCACCAATGGAAATCTATAAGGCGAGGCTCTGCCTAGTGTACCTTTGCCTCTCTTTACTAGTAACATAAATTGATACACGGGCCTCTCTGGCCCTCTCCTAATGAATATGCTCGCCCACACTACGAGGAATAATCGAAGGTAAATCAAATTGAGCATTGGACTTTGACCATCCATAAGCCCTGCCAACTTGCCGTAGAACTATCCTGAGGCCAGCATACAACCTCCTCCTATCTCTGGTAGGTGCCTCATAATAAACTGCAGGTGGATGTGACATTGTAATCCTCCTAACATCTTCCTCTGCATCAGATCCAGAAAGAGGATGAAACTTATTCTGTGTGATCAAAGGAGAAACTAACCTGGGTGACTCCTCTACTGTAATGTAAGAGACTGCTTCCATCTCCTTGGCTATGTGCACATGATGCCGCTTGTTCTTGCGACTCTTATTATGATGCTGAGTTTTGCTGGGTGGAGCAGTATGAGAACTAGACCTTATCTCAAAGGTAGGGGAGACTATCCCTGAGGTCAGGGTAGCGTTCTCCTTGGAGGAAGCCAGTGGGTGGGTACTAGCTCGTGTTGGGGAAATGATGGGAACAACTGATGTATAGCACTGAGGCGTGGTCGCCGGGGAACCTTTATCCTTCCTCTTCGGTGAGGGAAATTCAATCAAGGCATCAATATGGATGGTGACCACCACACATTCTTCTTGCTGTGAGGGTTTCCCCCTCACAAGTGATCCTAGCCCCCTCGAATCCTCGGCCAAAGTGTATCAGATGAGCGAAATCAGTTTATGGTAGGCTGGCCCAATCCAAGGACATGCTAAAGGAAAAAGTGAACACATACTTCTGAGCATCCATTTTAACTATACTAATCTTGAGAAAAAGTTGACTGATATTGAACTGGAACTCTGTAATTATTGGAAACAAATTCAAATTAGATTTTCTGTCTTGATATTCTGCTGACTTTTTAAATTTACTTTTAAAATTTGAACCCACACTCAACAACTTGAATGTGTTAAGTGGGGTTCATTGAATTTAGGAGAGAGATTTTGAATGAATTGGAGAAGAGATTTTGAGTTTAGAATCTACTTTTAACAAATTTGTGTATGTTGAAAATGGATTCAAATATTTTGAATAGATTTTGATGCTTCCGTTGGTTCATATTTGAATTTGATTATTATGTTTGGGGACCATTTATTTAACAAATTTGAGTAATTTTTGTTTTGATTTTGGTGAGGGCATCTTTACTTAGAGAATTTTTGTATGCTAAATAAAAAAAAAATCCAAATGTGTTTCATTTTTGTGCTTTGATTTTAAAAAGAGGATCTTTACTTAGCAAATTTTTGTATGCTAAATAAAAAATCCAAATGTGTTTAATTTTTGTTTTGATTTTTAGAAAAGAGGATCTTTACTTAGCAAATTTTTGTATGCTAAATAATAATAAGAAATTCTAAATGTGTTTGATTTTTGTGTTTTGATTTTGAAAGGAGGACCTTTACTTAGCAAATTTGTGTATGCTAAATAAAAATCCAAATGTGTTTGATTTTTTTTATTTTAATTTTGAAAAGTTGATCTTTACTTAGTAAATTTGTGTATGCTAAATGAAGTCCAAATGTGTTTGTTTTGTTTTTGGTGTTATTTTTGAAAGGATGGATTTCTATTTAACAAGCATGGTGTGTTAAATGGAGTCCAATTTATTTTTTCAATTTTCTTTTTGAAAAATGAATCTCTCATTTGAAAAATTTAGGTATGTCAAATGGAATTCCAATGTATTTTGATCTTATGATTTTTGCTAAGTTGGTTTCCATTTAACAAATTTGGGTATGTAAAATGGAAGTCAATTATATTTTATTTTTCAAAGATGAAATTTTTGTGTGTGATTATTGCTTTTTTGGAAAGATGGATATTCTAACTTAACATATGCGGAATGTGTTGAGTGGGATTTCAAATGTGTGATTTTATTTGAAAATGAAGCCTCCATTCAACAAATTTGGATATATTGAATGAAGAGGCTTATCTTCAAATTTGTAATTTTTGAAAAGGGAGAAACTCCAACTTCAACATATGTGAGATATATTGAAATGGAATTTCAATTTTATGATATGATTCTATTTGAAAATGAAATCTTCATTCAATAAATTTGGGTATATTGAATGAGGGTGTTCATTTTCAAATATGTGTTTTTAGAAAGATGATTTTGATTTTTTTTGGAAATGAAATCTTTATTCAATAAATTTGAGTATATTGATTGAGGATGTTCATATGTGCTTTTTGAAAGATGATTTTGATTTTATTTGAAAATGAAATCTTCATTCAATAAGTTTGAGTGTATTGAACGAGGATGTTCATATGTGCTTTTAGAAAGATGATTCTTAACTTTGATTTTTGAAAAGATCCTACATGTAATAATTTAGAAAATTATTAGATGAGGTTGAGTTACGAAAATTTTTGTGCAAGTATTTTATTATGTGAACTTTTTGGGAAGTGCTTTTGAAAAGTGATATTTTTATAAAGGATTTATTTTTCTTATTTGTGGAATGATTCATTTCCTTACCGTAAAGATGGTAAGGAAAAAGGTCTTTAGTAATCTTTTTTTTTATTAAATTTTATTTTCACCTATTGGGGGACCCAATAGGGGTTTTAAGACCTACACAGAGTGAGGTACTAAAACCTAAATGATGTTGGCTAGCTTAGCTTAAGAATGAAATAAACTAAGTGCCAATGAAAAAGAAGGATAGTCTTGGACTCATATGAAATACAAATCCATTATCGATACTTGGAGACAACGATCATTTACTAAAGATGGAGAACCTTCCTCAGCGGAGTCCCTAGAAAAATCTATGGTGTATTTTTTATTTTCAAAACTTTTGAAAATTTTGAAAATATTGTTTAATGTTTGTTGGGACACCACGTAGATCCACAAATGTACTCATTACAGTGATCAGATGTGATATTTAGGAATGATGTACTATCTCGAGAGACAGGAGTTACCATCCTACAATGGACCTAATCACCTAATGAGGCCTCCTAAGGACAATGGGTCTTTGAATATACCAGAGATATTTCCCTTACTTTACATGGAAAAGTAAAGTAGGGTTTATTTTAAACTGAGTTTGTTAAGTTACCTATAGAGGCAAGCCCTCATAGTTAATTACATCCTAAGGAATGAGATTCCTTAAGAATACTCTTGGTTAAGGTAAATGATCTTTATCTCCAAAGATTTCAAAGTAGGACTATCAACAAATCAGTTATTTTTGGAAAATCAAGTGGGATTGATCAAAAGGAGGGAGTTATTATTGAAACCAAAGGGAGATAAGTAGGGGATGCTCATGATACTAAGAAACCTAGTGAGAATCCCAAACTATCCTATGGTTGGGATTTATATTTTTGAAATTTGAAGAGGATTATATATTTGTGTTGAATTTTTATTAGAAATCTAGGGCTTACAATTCCACAGCACGAGATCGTGGAAATTCTTAAGAGGTGAGGATTTATACTTGTAGCCCGCAAAGGGAAACAATGACCTTAGATCCAAAATCTAGGGAGCTTTGGCGAGGACCAAAATATGACCTAAATCTAATGCAAAAATGGGTATATGGTTTATCTCCATAAGAGAGAGTAAACCACCCGACTATTGGACTTACAACAGCCTGGGGGTGGCCTCCAACTAACTCCTCCTATGATTTTAAATACAAGTAGGCAAGTCTTATGCTTTGTAAGATAGCTCAGATGTTGTTTATTTAGAAAAGAGACTAAATCATTAAACACACTCCCTAAGAGGCTAGATCATGAAGGGCATGAATAATGACTTAATCTAATGCAAATTTTGTTAAGTTTCATTTTGATTTTTATTACATTTTGATTTGACACAAGCTATGAGATTTCATATGCCTAATGCATGAGATGATTGATTATGGGACAAAATCAGAAAGAAGGAGGTGTCTTTCCACCATGGCTCTCAAAGGTCAAGCCATTTTTCTCGGAAGTCCATTAGCAAGAGTGAAGCAATATGTTTTATGCATGATGTGAGACATATAATCATCCAACTAAGGGGTTGCTAAATCTTTTATTATCTTGATTTATGTGCTAGGCTTTAGGTGATGTTATGAGTTTTTTTAATTTAATTTGAGTTAATTAATCAGATAGAAAATTTATTTTTTCCTAAGATCCTAATCGCATCCAGACCATTCATCAAACAATGAAGAAACTAGGAAGATCATGCCATCCTAATTGCGCAATCATAAACAAAATATCAATCAACTTATAAATTTAACATAAAAGAATAAGAGACCAATGTGGTTGGGCTCTACCGCACAAACTCGAAAAGAAAAATGGGTAGTCGAGTTGTACCCATATACAACCTGGATTACAAATGAATGATTACAATTAAAAAAGAATTCATGTTATGGGGGGTCATTATTCTTCATTCTTTGTTCTTCATTTCTTTCTTTCTTCATTTCTTTCTCTCTTCACTTCTTTCTTCCTTATGATTTGACTTGGGATGTAGTTTTCTCCAAGGCTTCACATGGTATATAAGACATGGTCTTATAACCAATGTTCACCTTAATTCCCCCATAACATTCATTCCAAATTTCAATTGCAAAATTTACATCAAAAAGGGAAAGATAAATCTTACTAAAATTACAAAATAGAGATTAACTAATCATACCACACAACCCAAGTATAGATTTTTTCTAAATAGCCCTATTTAACAAGAGAGGCATCTTAGGATTAGTTAAGGTGGATTACTACCACATGACACATAATCATTTATTTCTTTCCACCATGTATACCATGCATATGAATAATCCTAAGCATACCTATACATGCAAGTCAAACTTTAGCACACTTTGATGATGAATGCTAAGAGATATGATTTGAAAATTTGAATATTCCAATTATGCATATTTTTATTATGTAGAAAAGGGGGATTTTTCATCTATTAACAAAATGCACATCCACATGTATAAAAGACATAAGTGAGAATGGTGCCATTATTTTCTACACCACGGGCGTAATGTACAAGACCTACTTAGGGCTACTTAAAGCCTTGCAACCATGGGATGTCCAGACTAATATACCATTTTTCTTAAATACATGTAAATGCACAAAATAAATAAATGGATGAAAAATCATGCAAAAGATTTTTTTGTTTGATTTGGTTGTATAATTTACATGTGTAAATGTGAGGATCCTTCTTAAGTCATAACATAGGAATGCATAGGAATAGATTTAAGCAAGTGTTGTGTTCTTTTCAAATGAACTATACACTTTGCAAATCCCATTCAAACCCATGTTAAGGAAGAGAAGAAAATAACATAAAATACATCTTATGCTAAAATCACATGCAAGCTTTTAAGTACTTATAAGCAGCATCACTTCATTCATAATCTTTAATTTATAGGTTTTGAAAATAATTTTTGGTTTAATAGTGATAATAGCAACTCAAATTGTTAATTTTAACCAACACATGCAATTTGACATAAAAGGAAAATATTTTATGTAATTGATTTTTCATAAGAAATGAATGCATGATTTCATATGGGAAACGACATTTATCATGGTTGGAAATAAATAAAGGGATGTAAGCGTATGACTTCATTCACCCTAATTACTTCCTAAGGATAATTATATAAAATAGGATTATTTAAAATGAATCAAAATTCTTTAAAGAGATTTTTATTTGAATTAGGAAATATGAAAAGGGTTTGCTGGTCCTAACCCATTTCTCGCATGTGTGAATTGGTTTAATTTAATTTTAGAATAATTAGATTGATTTTATGTTTTGTTTAGGTTAAGGTGTGAATTAATTCCATTAATTACACCTTACCTATACCACTTTAACATAACCATTCAAGTAATTATGAGACAACATATGATATGCAATCACGTGGAATTTAAATCAGCAATACAACTAGGAAATAAAGGTCTAATGTAATTGGCTCACAATTATTGATTAATTAAGCTAAAGAATTTAATTAAGTATCTTCATAACCATCCTACACATGTAGTTTGATTATAATTTCCTTTGAAATCTCTTAGGTTATTGAACACCTAAGAATCTACACAAGATTAAGTGATTAAGTTCTGTAATGATTTATTTTTTTTGAATTTGATTAATTGAACCAATTAATGAAGTGATTAAGCCATTAATTAATTTGCAAATTAATTAAGTATTTATCCAAATGAAATAAACTTATTGGAAAAGATTTCGAAAAAGAATCATAATCTCATTCCCTAAGTCCATTCACTATTCTATGATAATTAACAAGCTTAATTAATAAATTTATCACTATTTAATATATTAATTAATCATTTATTTAGTTAAGAGAGGGATTAAGGATGAAATAAGCAATTCCCCCAATTAATCAATTAATAAATTTCAATAAAATTATGGGAGGCAGAGGTCATCCCACTAATCAACCCTAGAAAGTTTGGAATTTATTGTCAAAGTAATTAAGGAGTAATTAACCTAATTATATTTCTAATAAAACTCCAATTGAATGAAAATAACTGTTCAAAATTAATTTATTTTAATTTTATATTATTCCACACCGAATTATCTTTAAAATGAACTTGAGTTTCTATTTTTTGGATTTTGCTATAATTAGTTATGAATTTTGGAAGTTTCAGCAATAAAAATGACCTAATTAACCCCCTAATCCCATCGGGCCACATGGCGGCTGGCGCGGTGCACTGATGGGGTGTGTTTTCCATGTGGCATGGTGGGATAGGTTATTTAAGTTATCACATCTACCACTGAGTCAGCTGGCGGCAGACGCGCTTTCTCTTAGAGGGAGATCTATCATGATTTAATCATAACCTTCCATTCCAATCATGTGAAATGGACGATGTGTGATCTATCTCCTCCCGAGCAGCGAGAGACGGATACCGTCTGTCGATCGATCCGAGCTCACCCAAGCTTGGATGGAGTTCAAACTCACCCCACACCTTCAGGGAAGCACAAACAAGGTATCCAACGATCAAGATCTCAAGGGATTACAATTTTCTTCATAAAGGATAAAACAAGTTTTCCTATGGCTATGATTTCAATGGAATACCTCACCGAAGGCTATCACCGGTGCTTCCAACAGAGGAGGTAGCTTCGTCTAGTAGAGATGAAGCCCTGTTGAAGGTATCTAGTCTTAATTTGAAGTGGATGGTTCAGTTGACCAAGATCCCATTCAATGGTGATCAGCCTCGATCAAAGTTCTCCTTCCTATAACTTGGTGACTTGGGAAATAACTTGATTGAGCTCAACGAAGTCCCTTGATGGTGCTTGTAAGTCTAATTTGGTTTTGATGGAGAATTAGATGAGTTTGGCTTTGGATTAACCTCCTTTGTTTTGGCTTTAGGCAAAATAGAGAAGGAGAAATCAAGGGAGCTTGGAAATGGGTTTTGGAAGCTTAAGGATGTTTGGTTTCAATTCCTAGAGCTCAGTCAAATTGAGTGCTTATCATTTGAGTGGGAATGAGGGGGAGTATATCTCCCCCTCCTTGGATCGGATGGTCGAGAGCTGAGTTGCTATTTTAGCTCAATTGCTGAGATTGGTTGATCGGTTTGGGTTGTTTAACATCCAAAGTAAGTAATTTTAGGTAGTGGAGGAAGGAGAGTGGGTGCCCATGTGCTAAGTGAGTGTATTGGGTGATCCAAGTGTCTAATTTTTATTAAAGGGGTAAATTTGGCCTTGGCTTGAGTCATGGATATCCCAAGCTCATTAGGTCATGCTCACCACCTCCCTTGGTGCCCATGTGGCCACTAGGAGGATGCCAAGTGGCCTTGAGAAAAAATTGGCCAAATTCTAAGTGAATTTGGCCATAGGATACTCTTTGACCTATGGGTAAAATGCTCATTTGGCCTTAATTTTTATTTGGACAGATTTGAAATAATTCAAAAATGAGTTGGGAAAATTTTCAAGTGATTTGGACTTCATTTAGTTTGAATTGGTTCAATTTGACCCATTTAGGTCAAGTTGGGTCAATTTGGGTTAGGTTGACCAATTGGTCAAATTGGGTCAAACCATGGGTTAGGTCAGTTCAAATGATCATCTGGAGCCTATGGGTTTCATTGGTTTGGTTCAATTTGGTTTATATTTGGTTTTAGTTCGTTTAGGTTCATTTAGGTCAAATGGGTCAAGTTGAACAATTTGACCCATTTGACCTAATTGGGTTAGACCATGGGTTGGTTTAGCATTGGTTGATCAGTTGAAATGTATTGCAAGCTTTGGTTTCAATCAATTTTGGTTTGGTTTGATTTCAAGTTGATTTGACCTTTTAGGTCAAGTTGGGTTCATGGTCAATTGGGCTAGGTTGGGTCCAATTGGTCAATTGAAGCTTTGGTCAAGTTCAACAATCAATTTAGAATGAATTTGACCCATTGGTTGCAATCAATTTGGCTTAGATCAAGATTTGACCCATTTTGACTTTTTAGGTCAATTTGGGTCAACTTAGGTCAAGTGGCTAGTTAGGCTTGGTTTGGCTCAATTGATGGCTTGGTCAAGTTCAATCATTGATTATGGATTGGTTTAGATCAATGGTTGCAATCAATTTGGCTTATAGTGAATTTTTGCTTGTTTATGTTTCATTTGGGCTAGTGTTGACTTGGTCAAAGGCTAGGTTTGACTTAATTTGACCCAATTTGAGTGATTTCCTGAGATGATTGTTGCTCACAATGTGAGGCTTAGATGGGTTTAGTTCAATCCAAATTTGGGTTGGATTAGAATTTGGCTCAAAAAGGTGCTTTAGGTCACTTTGTGTCAAGTGAGCCTAAATGGGTCCAATGGCCTGATCAAGGCTTGATTCAAGTTTGGTTGAACTCACATATGGACTTATGATGGAAATATAAATCCAATTGCAAGTGGTTTGGAGTCAAATGGGTTTTGATTCATTAGATAATTTCAAGTCAAAAGGGAGAACATGGGTTTGACTTGGGTTAGTTTGAATTTGGTTTGGTGATTAAATTTTATGTTTATATTTGGGCTTATGATTGAAGGCATGATTATTTGAAGAGAAAATCCAATGGTTTGGATTGGTTTGAGGATGGTTTGGCCAAGTTCAAGGATTTGACTTGAAAGAGCATAAGTTAGATTTTTGTTGGATTTGGATTTTAGTTTTGAATTTAGTTTTGGTTATTTGAATTTTTATTTCATTTACATTTGTGAATATAAATGAGAATATAAATGGGTTATGAGGAAATCTTTTGAGTTTGGAGTGATTGGGATTTGATTTGAGCTAAGTTCAAGGATTTGACTTGAAGGAGTATAAGTTGGATTTTGGTTGGATTTGGATTTGGATTTTGAATTTAGTTTTGGTTATTTGAATTTCTATTTCATTTATATTTTTGTATTTAAATGAGAATATAAATGGGTTATGAGGAAATCATTTGAGTTTGGAGTGATTGGGATTTGATTTGAGCTAAGTCCATAAGATGAAATCAAAGGGCTTAAGAAAGATTTTGGGATTTGAATTCAATCATGGGTTTCAATTATTTGGTTTGGAATTGATTTATGATTTGGATTTTGGAATTGATTTATAATTTGAGAAAATCAATTAGGTTGGAATTGATTTAAGAGTTGATTTTGAATTATTTCATGATTTGAGAAAAATCAATTGGGTTGGAATTGATTTAAGAGTTGATTTGGAATGGTTTGAAGGAGGGAAGCAAGGATTGGGTTTAAGCTATAGGGTAGGCAAGACTTCCTAATACCCCTAAAGCATAACCTATTCCTATGGCTAACTCTTCTAACTCTCTAGGGTTAGGTTAAATGTTCACCTAATCAGTAGAAGTGTCTTAAGACTAAGGAACTCTCAGTGTTTAAAGGAGTCCTATGTCTAAGATGGGGAAGTTGAGAGCTCACTCTAAAAGTGAGGTCAATAAAGGGCACCCAATTGGTGTGGTGTGACGACAAGGCATACACATATTTGTTGACCGAGATCAACATGTTTGAGCGATCACAAGCACTAACAAAATGATCTATCTAAACTCGAGGTGAAGAAGGAATCAAAAGCTTAGTGCAATGTGACTCTACTCATGTCAAAAAATATAAGAGAGTGAAGGGGAAATCCACTAGGGATGGAGTATGTGAACCTTCCACTAGGGGGAAGAGGTTTTGGTTGGATTGAATTGACTCCACTAAGGAGATTGGAAGGATTTGCATCTCACTGAGGAGAAGCTGATTGATTTTATTATTTAAGTTGACTCCACTGGGGAGCAGAGTTGATTTTTTTTTTAATTTTAAATTTTGGATCTTTGAGATGGACCCTATCGGTTTACGATGGACCGCGAGTAGGGGCCATGTCGATACCACTTTTTATCAATCAAAAGGGTAGTCCACCAACCACATGGTAATGTTATCCAACAGGAGAGTTGCCTTTCGATGTGCAGTAGCTATACTAGGAAGAAAATGTAGTATACTTATATCCTCCAAAGTAGGGATCAATCACTGCGGTGATTAGTTAGCGAGGCAACGGGCCGAACCCAACCATCGATTGACTACTGAGTGAATGCCATTGGGGGACTTAAATCAGCTCTAAGATAGTCAAGATTAATTTCTTATTTTAGTTATATTTGATTGATCCCATCGATTTGCGATGGACTGCACTGAGTAGGGGTCATAGCAGCCTAGACCTATCTCAAATTTATCGATCCAAAGGGAGTAGCTTCCCAGCCGAAGGGAAAACTACCCAACCAAGGGGTGCCCTTCGGTTTGCAGTGACCAATTCAAGGAAGAAAGTACGGGGACTCACATCTTTTCTAATTAAAAGACTACTGGGGTGACACATTAGCAAGGTAACATGTCAACCTGACCTAAGGCTACCGTCGGTTCACATGTCATGCTAGAAAGAATGCGTAGACTTACATCTTCCAAAGAAATGACGGGTAACTTTGTGGCAAAATAGATTGAACGACTGGGGACTACAGAGAGAGCTGGGGACTTATCCCAACTCAAGTGTAGTCAAATAATTCCTATAGGGAGTTCTGACCGCCCTAAGATAGATGCATGCTTGGGAAAGGGTCCGGGGCTTGAATTCTAATCACAAGCAAATAGATTTGTTTATTATTTTGTTTGTTTATCATGGACTTGTTGGTTTTCAAGGGATCATACGAGAAGCTTATATCGACTTATCTCAGATTTATTTATCCAAGGGAGAATCTATGCATCCGCTGGATAAATTCTCCAACCACAGAGGTGGCTCCTAGGAAATGGGGATTGTCCAATCCAAGAGCTGCTCGGGTAGTGTCTAAATGGGGTCGCAAAGGACGTGATCCAAGTAGAGTGCCCATGGAGGGGCCAGGGCTTTATCCAAAACCCAAGAAGATAATGTCTATAGGTATTCGTGGCCAACTCAAGGAGAAAGCGTGGGACTCACATCCAAGAGTGGTGTATCCAGGTGAGTCACGACATAGCGAACATCAACCAACCTAAAGTGCCCATCGATTTACCCTAGGAAGAAAGCATGGGGACTCACATCCTCCTATGGCGATTGTGGATAGTCGTCTTTGGCTGGCGGTGCTATCAGGACTACTAAGTGAATGAATTCCTGGGGACTTATATCAACTTAATAGTAGTCAAGAGGAAAGGAACCGATGAGGGACTTATCCTAAACCTCAAATATATTCGACATAGTTAGTGCACGGTGGCTAGTTCAAGAAGAAAGCGTGTTGACTTACATCCTCTTAAATGAAGTCAACATGAGGTAGCTTACTGGCTGCGCAGTGAGGCCTACTAAACTAACAAGGCACTCATCGGTTTGCAATAGTCAAGTCAGGAAGAAAGCATGGGGGCTCACATCTGCAAGAAAAATGACCACTGGGGTGACATACTGGCAAGGTAGCATGTCAGCCCAACCTAGAGCAGCTAATGAGTGAGTGCCACAGGGGGCTTGCTCCCATATCAAAATATCCCGAGACAAAAGATATGTGTTTATATTTATGTTTGAAGAGGACAAGATGCCTCTTGGATTCTCTTACACCTACCCTAAACACGCTTAAAAGTTGATGAAATGGTGCCATGAATGGAAGTTGTGGTCCCACCAAGAAAGGATGCCGCTTGGGTTCTCTCACACCTAACTTGTCAGTCAAAAGATGCCTCTTGGGTTCTCTCACACCTATTCTAGTAGCGTTGGGGAATCATGTTTAATTTGTGTCTCGTGTTGTGAAAGAGGATAGGATGCCTCTTGGGTTCTCTTACACCTACCCTAAATACGTCATGGTGGATTCACAAACAAGCAAACAATGCTTCGAATGAAGAGAATATTTTGATGAATTGGAATAGAATTTTGATGATAATTATTTTCAAACATGATTTTATGGGTAGTATTTCTTCAAATAGAGCCCATTAATTGGAAGCATCGGATGATCCCCTTTACAATCAATAAGTTGATAAGATCCTCCTTAGTAGGCTTTCTCTATGACAAAAGGGCCTTCTTAAGTGGTTAGGCAAGTCTTCCTAATACCCCTAAGGCATAACCTATTCCTATGGCTAACTCTTCTAAGTCTCTAGGGTTAAGTTAAGTGTTCACCTAATCACTAGAAATGTCTTAAGACTAAGGAACTCTTAGTGTTTAGAGGAGTCCTATGTCAAAGATGGGGAAGTTGAGAGCTCACTCCAAAAGTGAGGTCAATAAAGGACTATCAATAATTTGGTTATATTTGGAAAATTAATTGAGGTAGATCAAAAGGAGAGACTTATTATCGAAGTCAAAGGAGATGAGTAAGGAATGCATTCCAACATATCCTATGGTCAGGCTTTATATATTTGAAATTGAAGAGAATTATATGTTTGAGTTGAAATTTATTAGAAAGCTAGGACTTATAATATCATAATACAAGATTATGAAAATGCATAAGAGGCAAAAACTTATGCTTGTAGCCTGAGCGAAAACAACAACCTGATATCCTAATTCTAGGGAGCTTTAGCAACGACCAAAGTACGCCCTAAATCTAAGCGAAGCTGGGTATATGGTTTACCTCCATAAGAGAGGGTAAATCACCCGATTCTTATAACACAGTGGAAGCTAACTCCTCATACGCTTTAAAATCATGTGGTCAAGTCATATGATTTTTCAAGATGGTTTGGTTGTTATTATTTAGAAAGAGACTAAAGTCCTTAAACCCACTCCCTAAGAGACTAGAACATGAGTGTTATGAACAATGACTTAGTCTAATGCAAATCTTATCAAATTTTATTTGAATTTTTGACTCTTTATTTTGACAAAGGTCATAGGATTTTTATATGTCTAAATGCATGATGAAATAAGGTTATTGGCTAAATCAAAAATAAAGAGGTGTTTTCCACTACAGAGGAGACCCTCAAAGGTCAAATCTTCCCCTATCGTGCAAGGATGGAAACCCTCTCTTAGCAAGAGTGAAGCAATATGGATGCATGATATTAAGCATACAACATTCAGCTAAGGGGTTGCTAAATCTTTTACTTATCTTGATTTAATGCCTAGGCTTTATGTGAGGTTATGAGTTATTTAGAAAATTTAGTTATGAGTTTGTTGTGGTAGAAAATTTATTTTCTCCTAAGAGCATAACAGATCGGACCACACATTAAATCACCATATAAATAAGAAACTTAGAAGAGACATGCTATTTCTATTACGCAATTATAAATAAAGCATCAAACAATTTATAAATCCAACATAAAAGAATAAAAGGTCGGTGCGATCGGATATCAATGTACAACTCGAAAAGAGAAAATGGGTAGCCGAGCTCTACCCTTACAACCCAGTATATGAAAGAATAATTACAATTACAAATAAATAAATGCTATTGGGGTCTTCATTCTTCATATCTTCTTCATTTCTTCATTTGGTTTTCTTTCTTTAAAGGCATCACAAGGCCTCCTAGGACAAGGCCTTCTAGCCTCATCTAATCCCCATAACACTAATCCTAATTAATAATGTAAATTATATTAAAAGTAGGAAAAGTAAATCTAACTACACACCAAAATAAATGTTAGCTAAACACACCATACAATATGAATAATTTGGACTTAGCATCCTGCACATGGGTAACCAAGTTCACCTGTCCTAACTTAGATTATGCTTATGGGCCAAGTAACCTACAAAAAAGAGCATTCATATTTATTTTAAGCACCCCTTAAGCACAATCTTCTACAGAAAATATGATTTGTCTAATCATGGCCTAACATCTAGTCTACGAAGCGTACACCCTATCATTTAGTCTACAACAATACATCATAACACCAAATATACATCACTCCATGCACCACCCTAACATAAAGCTAAAGTGGTGACTTAATTTTAAAGTGAGTGTTTTAAGGCTTGTGTGGTATGCCTTAACTAGGCTTTGTTGTAATTTTCTAAGTATGAAAGAATTTAATTATGCAGGATCATTTCACTTTAAATGATTTAGTTAATTTAGGAATTTTCACTTAATATTTTCCTTTGTTCCACTTGACTTACTCTTAACAACTAAATGCTATAAAGAGAAGAAAAGAGAGAATCACTCTCCCTTATCCCCACCTTAAGCCACATCTAAACCATATTAATTAATCAATTCTCTTTAGTGAATGATTTATTACATATTTTAAATTAATCCTAAGTTTAGGTTTAGTTTAAATAGACTTATTCAATAAGAAAGGCATCTTAAGATTAACTAAAATTAATTACTATCACATAACACATGTTTATTCATTTCTTCCCATCATATGTAACATGCATATGATTAAGTCCTAAGTAAACCTATACATGCATTATGTGTTGGCACAGTTAAATGATGAATATGAACATGTACATTTAAAGTTTATATTTTACTTTTGATTGAATTATTTTATCATATTAATTTAAAGCTCTATCTAAATTCTTATGAAAAAAATAAATAAGAATGAAGTTAAATAGGTACGTCTCATTGTTAACTAGGAAAGTGAGGTAATCAAATGACCTTCTTGGGCCTAGCTAAGCCTTATATTCCCGGGATGTCCAGACTAAATACCATTTGTATTTAAACACATGTAAGTTTGCATACATGAATGTAAGAAAGAGAGCTTCTGATCATATGATTAATTAATTCTATCACTTAAATAATTACAAATGCATGTATTTTGGTAAAAGAAAGAGGGGTTTTGACTCGATAATTAAGTACACGCAGACATGTATGAGAGACATGAGCTTGTATATGCCATTGTTAACCAGGGAAGTGAGATAATCAAATGACCTCCTTGGGGCTACTTAAAGCCTCATATTCCCGGCATGTCCAGACCAACTATTTATTTTTCTCAAATACATATGAATGTACATACAAATAAACGAAAGCAAACCATGCAAAAGTTGTATTTTATTTGATTGAAATGATTTATGTACATGGATTAAAGTCCTATTTAAATTCTAATATTGAAATGTGTAAGAATGAAATCAAATGGAGTACATGCCATTGTTAACCAGGGAAGTGAGGTAATCAAATGACCTCCTTGAGGCTACTTAAAGCCTTGTATTCCCGAGATGTCTAAACTAAATACCCATTAACATTCTTACTTACATAAATCAAGATATGTGAATGAAAGAAAAGAACTTTACTTCATGCATTTAATCTATAATCATATGTATTTCCTATGTATTCATAACTAGCATTTATAGCATATGTAATCCCTTGTTCATAAGATTTGGAAAGTAGATTTGGATTTAATAGTGATAATAGCCACACATATATTAATTTAAATCAACATATGCAAGTTTGACATAAAGGAAATCATTTATGTTTAATTAATTTTTGAAGAAATGAACGCATGAATCAAGTGGCATATAACATTTTAATATGATTGGCAAGAAATAAAGAGACACAAGCATGTAATTTCATTTAATCCAACTAATTTCTAAGGACAATCATATTAAATAAGCTTATTAAAAATAAACCAAAGTTTCTAAATGTCACTTTTGATTTTATGTTTAACTTGATTTAAGAGGCATGAGAAAGATTTGCTAATGCTAATCCCATTACCCATGTGTAAATTAATTTGATTTAAGGAAAAGCAATTAGGTTGATTTTATGGATTAATTAGGTTAAGGTGTGAATTAAATCAATTAATTGAACCCTTGCCTATGTTATCTTAAGGTAATTGATTAAAAAATTATGAGCTAATGCAATATGCAAATACATTGAGAAGTAAATAGTAATGCTCCTATGAAATGAAAGGGTCTGATGCAATTAGCTCATAATCATTTATTAATTAAGCTTAAGGAACTATTTTAATTACTTTCATGATTTTGCTCACATATGTGAGCTAATCATAATTTCACTAACCTCTTTAGGTTCTTGAACAGCTAAAGCTCTACCCAATATTAAAATAAGGAAATCAGATTCTTAATTAGGTGATTAATTTATTAATTCATTTCTCTTTAATTAATTAACAAAGGTAAACAATTATCTTGGAAATGAGATGGGCTTAAGGAAAGAAAGATAGGGAATGAGGTCCCAACTAAATTCCATAAGCCACCTACATGACCAAGCATGACTTAATGTGATTTGAATTTTAACTTAGCTAATTAGGTCATGACTTAATTTATTAATCATTAATTAGCACTTTGGTTGGAAAGAGAGGGAAAATTAGGGAAAAGGATTAGGAGGGAGGCTCCAATCCACTTTCCGAAGTCACCTTAATATTCAACAACGATTAGAGAGTCCAAATAATTAATTAATGACTATTCATATGCTTATTATCCCTTAATTAAGTTAAAAAGGAAATTAGGGCTTAATCATAATTTCTCTAATTAAGAAACTAATAAATTCCAAGAAAAATAAGGGAGGCAGAGGTCATCCCCCTAAACATCCCTAAAAAGTTTGGAATTGATTGGGTGGTTAATTAGGGAGCAATTAAGTTAATTAAATTTTTAATTAAATCTTAATTAAGCCAAAATTATTATTTCAAATTAAGTATGAAAGCGTTTAAGGATTCCAATCTGAAATACCTTTAAAATGAGCCATTATTTGTATTTTTTGAATTTTTCTACAATTAATTATGAATTATGGAAATTTCAGCCATTAAAATGTATTTAATTAACCTTAATTTACTCTAATCCCGTTAGTGCCACGTGGCACTCTAACAACGCTTTTCACGTGGCACCGTTGGATTGGTTATTTAAGTTATCACATTGAAAGGCTGAGTCAGCCAACGGCGGGACGCACTTTCTCGTGAGCCGTCGGTTCTAAGATCGAATGACCACGATCAAACTTATGGTTGAGTAGGATTAATCCAATTGATCTAGCATGATTTGATCAGAATCATCCGTTCTAATTATGCGAAACTGACAGTATGTGATCTGACTCCTCCCGAGCAGCGAGAGATGGAGACCGTCCATCATTCGTCACTTGATCCGAGCTCACATGAGCTTGAATAGAGATCAAATCGATCCCACACTATCAGGGAAGCAAAATAAAGAGAACTAACTTTTAAAATCTCATGACATTAAACTTTTCTTCAAAAAGCTCCAAACCATTTTAAGCTAAAGGTTGATTTCAGTGGCATACCTCACCAGAGCTTAGGATCGGCAATTTCGACGATTGAGGATGCTTCATTTAATAGAAATGAAGCCCTGTTGAGTGGCATAAGCTTTGATTTGAGGTGGATTGCTCGGAAGGGCAATGCATGGGATGAAAGTGGTCAACTTCGATCGAAATCCACCCTTCAGTCATGGGGAAGCTTGGGGGATGATTCGTTCTCACTCGGCTGGCTCCAAGGATAGTGTGTATAAAGTTAATTGCACTTTGATGAAGGTTTGAGCAAATGAAAATCAGATTGGGACTCCCCCATTTCAATTTTCTATAAAACCAATAGAGGAAGAGTTGGTGAGCTCAGGAAACCTTGGAAATTGCTCTGGGATGTGCATCTTTGGATGATAGGGTTGAATCAAATGCAAGTCAATGGATTTGATTGAGAATGAGGAGGGTATGCCCCCTCATTCCTTGAATTGGATGGTTATCCTTGTTAGGCCATTTTGATCAAATGGCTATCATGGGGAGTTCAATTTGGGCAGGGAATCACCTTAGTTGGCTTCACTTGAGTGGAGGGGAGTGTGAGAGTGGCTGCCATGGGAGTAGTGGTGTCTTATGGCTTTCCAAGTGTTCTAATAGGAATGGGGAGGTGATTTCACCTCCCTATGAGTTATGATCAACCCAACCTTGGGTCAGGTTAGCCAATGTTCTTGGTGCCTAAGTGGACCAATGGATGGGTGTCAAGTGGCCAAGGAAAAGAAATGAGCATTCCCCCAAGTGATTTGCCTCATGTGATGCCGTTAGCCAAAGGGTATCTTGGTCATTTAGTAATGGATTTGATTTAGGTAGATTTGAGATGAGTCAAAAGTTGGTAGGCCAAATTTCAAGTGATTTGGAGTTCATTTGGTTTGATTTGGCTTAATTTGACCTATTTAGGTCAAATTTGGGTTGAGTCAAGTTGACCAATTGGTCAAATTTGGTCAAACCAAGGGGTGAAGTTCAAATGACCATTTAGTGTATTGGTGTAATTGGTTTGGTTCAATTTGCTTTGGATTTGATTTTGGCTCTTTGGATTCATATAGTCAAATGGGTCAAGTTGACCAATTTGATTAGCCAAATTGGCTTGGGTTGGGTGTTGATTCAAGTTCAATTGGTTAATTGAAAATGATTGTAGGCTTTGGTTTAAATCAATTTGGATTTAATTTGGATTTTGGCCAATTTAACCCTTTAGGCCAATTTGGGCAAAGTTGGGTTAGGTTGACCAATTGGTCAAATTGGGCTCAATTATGATTTTGGTCAAGTTCAATAATCAATTTGGAATGAACTTGAGCCATTGGTTGCAATCAATTTGGGTTGGATTATGATTTGATCTATTTTGACCTTTTAGATTAATTTGGGTCAACTTGGGTCAAATGGCTAATTGGATTTGATTTGACTCAATTGATGGCCAAGTAATGTTCAATCATTGATTATGGGTTGATGTGAATCAATGATTTCAATTGATTTAGTGTAGGATGAGTTTTGGCTAGTTTGGGTTTCATATGGGTTAAGGGTTGACTTGGTCAAATGACCAAGTTGACTTGGTTTGACCCAATTTAAAGCAATTGATCATCTTAGGATGATCAATGATCACGGTATGAGGTTTGGGTGGGCTTGGTTCAATCCAGTTTGGGTTGGATTAGAACTTGACTCAAATGAGTTCTTTAAACCACTTTGAGTCAAGTGAACCTAAATGGGTTAATTGACTTGGTTTTGGTTTTATTAAGCTTAAGTTGAATTTATATATGAGCTTAGGATTGAAATATAAATCCAACTACAATCAATTTGGAGTCTAATAGATTTTGGCTCATTTGAAGTTTTCAAGCTAAATGGGCTAACTTGGGCTTGACTTGGGTTGACTTGAGTTTGGTTTGATAATTATAGGTTTTATTTATATTTGGGCAAATGATTGAAGGAATGATTGATTTAAGAGAAAATCCATTGGTTTTGGCTTAATTTGGATAATATTTAGCCAAGTCCAAGGAAATGGCTTAAAAGGCTTGAATTGGATTTTGGACTTGGTTTTGGTCATGTGAATTTATATTTCATTTATATTTGGGAATATAAATGATTCATGAGAAAATCACTTGACTTTGGAGTGATTTGGAAGCAAATTCGACCAAGCTTAAGGATGTAGGTCAAACTGGCTAAGGAGGAAAACCAATATAGTTTGATTTATTTTTGGTCATTGGAGGGTGGGTTTCATTTATATTTATGAATATAAATGAAGGTTTAATTGGTTTATAAAGAAACCAATTGATTTTGGGTTGATTTATATGAGATTTGGCTAAGTCAATGGAGGTAGGTCCATATGGCTTAAAAAGAGTTTTGATTGGATTTAGATTTAGTTTGATTTAATTTTGGATATTTGAGTTTATATCTCATTTATGTTTATGAGTATAAATGAAGATATAAATGATTCATGAAGATATCAATCAAATTTGGGTTAAATTGAGTGGAGATTTGGCTAGGTTTTTGAAATTTAACCATAAGGATTTGAGGGGGATTTTGATTTTGGATTTGATTATTTCTTGGTTTGGAATTTGGATTTGGATTTGGTAAATGATTGAGGGATTGAATTGATCTTGGAGAAAGTCAATTGAATTTGGATTGATTTGGATTTAGTTAAGGCTAAGTCCATAAGACAAAATCAAAAGGCTTAGGAAGAGTTTTGATTATGGGTTTCAATCATTTGGTTTGTAATTTGGATTTAGATTTGGTATTTGAGTTAAATTTGAGGTTTGGTTTAAGAAGGTAAGCATAGGTTGGGTTTAGGCTATAGGGTGGGCAAGTCTCCCTAAGCCCCTAAGGCATAACCTATTCCTGTGGCTAACTCTCCTAAGTCCCTAAGCTTAGGTTGAGTGTTCACCTAATCACTATAAGTGTCTTAAGACTAAGAAGCTCTTAGTGTCTATAAGAGTCCTAGATCTATGATGAGGAAGTTGAGAACTCACTCCAAAAGTGAGGTCAATAGTATACGGTGGCCAACTATGGGAGAAAGCTTGTGGACTTACATCTGCCATGAGTAGTGTATCCATCGGGTGGGTTGCTATCAGCATAGTGACAACCAACCAACCTAAGATGCTCGTCGGTTGGCGATGATCAATCTGAGAAGAAGGCTTGTAGACTTACATCTTCATAGATGGAAATGATCATCAGGATAGTCTACGCGTGGGATGGGATTATCCACCTAGGGCGACTACAAAGCTGGGAGTCCCGTGTAAGGACTGGATTGAGACTTGAAGTAGTCAGAAGGAAAGTAGCCACTTGGGGACTTATCCTAAACCTCAAATATGTTTGACCCAATTAGAGCATGATGGCTAGCTTAAGAAGAAAGCTTGTAGGCTTACATCCTCTTAATCAAAGTCAACATGAGGTAGCTTACGCAAGAAGGCTACCAAATTAAAGGCCAGTATTTGCAATGGTCAAGTTAAGAAGAAGACTTATAGACTTACATCCTCTAAACAAGGAACCACTATGTGACACACTAATAGGGTAGCATGTCAACCCGACCTAGAGCAACTAATGAGTGAGTGCCATAGGGGGCTTTATCCCACATCAAAATAGCCTGACATAAAAGATATGTGTTTATTTTATATGTGGTTGAGTGTAGTTAGTGTTGGTGTTGTGTTACTAAAGGATAGGACACCTTTTAGGTTCCTCACACCTAACCTAAACACATCGTGGCAAATTCGCAAACAAAGATGTTTCTCAACACATAGAAGAGATGGAATTTGAGATGAAAAGAAGTTTTATTAATAATTATTTTGGAACAAGATTTATGGATAATATTTATTTAGGTAGAGCCGTTGATTGGAAGCATTGGGTGCTCTCCCTTACAATTTATAAGCTGATAAGATCCTTGTTGGTAGGCCTTCTCTACGGCAAAAGGGCCTTCGCAAGTAGGTTTAAACATGTCTCCCATCTTTTGATGAGAAACAGTTGGTCTCCTTAGAACTAAGACAAGCTCTCCTACTTGAAAAGCTCTAGGACGGACCAACTTATTATGAGCTTGAATCATTTTGGATTTGTACAACTCAAAGTTCTAGCATGCTTCGAGGCATCTCTCCTCCAAACCTTCGAGCTCTTCTAACCGCAACTTGGCATTCTGCTCCATTATGATCTTACTACCCATAACTATCCTTAGTGATGGGAGTTGGACTTCTAATGGTAGAACAACTTCAGACTCATACACTAAAGAGAATGGGGTAGATTGAGTTGGAGTTCTATGCGGTAAGACACAAGGCTTCAATTAACCGCTCATGCCACGCTACTTGTTGTCTGAGTATCTTCTTTAATATCCAGATGAGAGTTTTGTTGAAGGCTTCTGCTAAGCCATTTGCCCTCGGGTAGTAGATGGTAGAATATCTTCAATCTATGCTATCTCTGGGAAAAGCTATTGATTTTGGTGCTCTTGAATGCAGTACCATTATCAGATATAATTTTTTGAGGCACCCTGAATATATATACAATATGGTTCCTGAAAAATTGGAGCACATGCTGAGTTGTGACCTCTCAGAGTGGGATTGCCTCCGCCCACTGAAAAAAGTAGTCGATGGTAGCTAGAATGAATCGATGACTCTTGGAAGAAAGATGCTTGATTGGACCACTATGTCAGTACTCCAACACTTAAATGGGCATTAGGCCAAGGTAGGGTGTAGAATGTTGGGTGGTTGGTGTAAGACCACACCGTGTACTTGACATTGGTGGCATCTCCTAGCTACGCATGCGCCTGTATCAGAAGTCGAGTATCCTAGTCTCTTGATCTTGGATTTCATCTTGACTAGATTGATGTCCACATAAACTTGAGTGTGTCATGATCTTATGGGTTTCGTGTTTGTCAAACAATGTAACCACATATGATCGAAGGACCGCCGGTACAAGGTGCCATCTATGAGAGCGTAGGAAATGACTCTTTGCTTTACCTGATGTGCTAGTGACTTCTCTTGAGGTAGTTTGCCTATAGTTAGATAATCCATGAATGGTCGCCTCCAATCCAACTCCTTGTTCTTTTTGGCAACAACAACCTCCCCTTCAAGAGAGTCTCTCGATGAGTTCAGTGTCAACAATGGATAAGACTTGTCTAATTTTGGACCCTTATTGGTATGGACTCATCTTCCGGACATGCAAACTCTTTGGCAAGCTTGGCAAATACATGTACTACTGCGTTCTCTCCATGAGGAATCTTATGGATGGTAATCTCTAAGATTTTGGCCAACAACTCCATAATGTACTTATGGTAATGATGCTTTAGAACTTTGTAAGACCCAAGATTTGGTTGATAACTAATTGAGAATCCTCAAGATGTTGTTACTTTAGATGCATAATGGCCCAAATAGACCGATAATCGAGCTTCATATTCATTTGAGCATGGATTGGATAGATGATATGAGAATCTCATCACATCACAGTCCAGAGTTAGGAGAACTATTCAACCCCTGCCTTCCCTAGAAGAGTAGATCGTGGTTCTTCTCCCTTTTGAATGGATGCCACACCATCAAAATATATCTCTCGACGGTGAATGCTAGTGTCCCCTAAGTGAGGAATCAACAGGAAGTGGGTGTGCTGCTAAGAAATCAGCTAGTGCTTGTCCTTTCACTGCACTGAGGGGTATGAAAGTGATGTCAAACTATGACAAAATCATGGACCAACATGCCAACCATCCGGATAGTGCCAGCCATGTCATAAGATATTACAATGGATTGTTCTTAAAGATCAAGTTCACCTTATGAGAAAGTATGTAGTGCCGTAGATTTTGGGATGCAAAGATTAAATCTAGGCAATGCTTTTCAATAGGTGGATAATTTGCCTTAGTAGGGATTAGATGATGATTAGGATAGTAGAGTGCATTCTCTTTCCCTTCATCATTGGTCTGGGCCAACAAAGCGCGAAGGGAGTCGCCTAATGCAGTAATATAGAGGATGAGTGGCTTGCCCGGGATAGGGGCTGCTAGAACTGGCGGTATCATTATGTAGTGCTTAATGTCTTCAAAGACATGTTCACACTTATCATCCCACTTGAACTTGGTGTCCTTTTTGAGAAGTGCTGAAAATGGTTGGCATCTCCCTAACAAGTTGGAAATAAAGCATCTTAGATACGCCAACCGCCCTTGAAATGATCTGAGTTGGGTTAGACTTTTAGGGAGTGACATTTTTAATATCGCCTCAATCTTCTTCGTATTGATTTCTATTCCATAGTGCTATATAACAATCCTAAGGAGTTTCTCTGAAGCCAATCCGAATGCACACTTCATGGGTTCATTTTAAGGTTAAATTATCTTAACCATTTGAAAACTACTCTCAAGTCAAAGAGATGGTCTTCCTTTTCTTTACTTTTGACTACAAGATCATCAATGTAACATTTGACTTGATGATGAATGAGTTCGTCGAAGATTCGATTCATGGCCCATTGGTATGTAGTACCGAAATTTTTAAGGCCGAAAGGCATGACATAACAAAAGATTGACGGGTTCAAAATGCGTGTTTCTTTCATCCTCAGGGGCCATGTTTATTTTATTATAACTAGATGAGCCATCCATGAAAGAGAAGACTGCATGAGATGAGGCAATGTCAACCATCAGTTCTGGGATGGGTTGTGGAAATTCATCTTTTGGACATGCCTTATTTAGATCCCTAAAATTGATGCATATGTAAATTTAGCCAATCTTTTTTCTTAACTAGAATGACACTGGCCAACCATGTAGGGTATTTTTTCCCTAATAAAGCCATCGATCAATTTCTTAACTTTTGATATGACCTGTTGTTCAATGTCTAATCGCATGCGTCAAGGAGCTTGCTTGATAGGGTTAGCACTAGGCTCTATTGCTAGTTTGTGGACTACTATGTCAGGAGATAAACTGATCATCTCTTTGTAACTTCATGCAAAGCAGTCCTTAAACTCAGTCAATAGCCTAACTAAGTCATTGGTTTCAGTATCACTCAACAAAGAACTGTATGTATGGACGTGGATTGCCTTCAGTTCTTGTATTTATTTTTTGAGCTCATTGATGTTTGATCTGATCTTGTCTTTGAACTCTGACAGTGCATCTTTGGCTACGAAGTCATTTAAATCTTTTGAAGTATCTAAACACACCTCCTCATATGAGTTAGCATGATTTGAAAAGAACATATCAGATTCCAAATGATTGGTGATGCCTAGGCAATGATTGTCATCATCGACTAGACCCACTGTACTGAATCCTAGTCCTAGTCTTAATTAAGGATGTCTGCTTTGGTGTTCCCATAACTTTTCAAAGTAGTCCAACCTATGTTTAGACCAAGTATATGGGATTACTCCCTTCTTTGCTAGATTAAGAACACAAGATGAATACCAATCAAAAAATAATTGTATTAAATCTTTATATTAATCATCCTCAAGTTCTACATTAACTTCCTGACTTGAGGATGATGCTACCAAAAAGAACCTCTGAGTTTTCCCATCTGTGGATGACTTAGGGGGTTCCTTAACTACCAAACCCTCAACCTTTTGTGAGGAAAGTGGGGTTAGAGGTAAGGTTCCCAACTAATTTTTGACTATCTCATATGTAGACTTAGATATATTTATGCTTTACTTTGAGCCTTTTCATCACTATCGCTCAAACATCACCTCAAAGGGATCTACATCGAGATAGTGACTGTGTGCTAACCACATAAGACTCATCCTCTGAACTAGATTTTAAGTCTATATGGATAGCAGGTGTACTTTTGGTTTCTGGGACATACCTCATATTGGGTGGCCAATAGGAGGCTTTCCACCTCAGGGGCTACCTCTAAATTTTCCTCTACCTCTGCCTGGTGGAGGTCGGGTCATCCTACCCATATGTTTGAATGGAGTAACAAACTGTGGGTGGAATCTAATGTCAGGCTCTATATCTTCCCCTGAGTCCATGTCTCGCTCTCTTTTATTTTCTTTTTTCTTTATCTTTTTCTTTTATTTTTCTAATTTTTTTTTTCTTTTTCTTTTTTTGTCCCTCATGGGGATCTTGACTATATTCACGAGAATGTACTTGTTGGTTTTGAGGAAGAAAATAGGCTGCATCCTCATATATACCGACCTCATGAACTGTGAAATGTTTGAGATCTCCTTTGACATAATAATCAATTCCACCTCTCATGAACTTCATGCACTAATGTAGAGAGAATGAAACTGTGTTATTTTCATGTATCCACGATCTCCCTAGCAAAGCATTGAAAGATGTATCTGAGTCTGTGGTATGAAACTTGGCTTCAATCTTCCAGTCATCTTTCTCCAGTGGAAACACTATAGAGCCGAAGGCCATCTCGCCTTATTCATTGAATCCTCTCAATATCATCCTCTCCTTTTGGAGTTTGGAGATGTCAATCCTTAAGTAGGCAAGGGTTTTTAGACTTATAATATTGACCAATGCACCCTAGTCAACCAGAACTCTTGATAACATGTATCTGCTAATGTCCACTGTAATCTAAAGAGGGCGGTTATGCTTGGTCATTCCTAGAAGTAAGTATTCATCACTAAATGTAACTCCTGAGATGTCTTTTGAGCTCTGTGCCTCCTCTTTAGTAGTTGTCAGCTGAGCTAAGCATATCTTTAGGTCAAGTAAAGCCTTGACTAAAGATTCCCTCATCTTCTTGGATAAGACAAGGGCGTCATATATGCTTAACTTAGCTGGAAACTTTTTAAGATGTGATAGAATATTATAATCAACTTTGACTTGGTCCTCCACAAGAATATTCATAGGTGGAGCATCTTATGCAGGGGCTATCTACTCACTAGAACCAATGACTTATTTACCCTTATCCTGAGGTGCTACCCAAGGAGGTAGAACTTTGCCACTGTGCAGATTGACTTCAGTGACTTCCTAAAATGATGAACACGTGAAAAGTTCTACCTTTTCATCAAGTATACCTATAGCTTCTCCTATGGGATCCTCAGAGTTAGTTGACTCTAAGTCAATCTCAAGAGGTGAACCCGATTGATTCAAAAATGAAAAGTTTGATTCTGTATCAGAAGAGAGGGGATTAGAATGATTAGTGCTATCATTATTGTTTTCTAAACTTGGAGAGTTTTCAGCATGAATAAAATTTAGAGTATCAGAAGTGGACAAGATGTAAGTGAAATCTTTCTTCATTAATTTCTTTTTGGGTGGCGGTACATGATATAAATCCAACAAAGTAAGAGGATTAAGGGATTTAATGCCCTTTTTCGCTGATACAATGCTCCTGGTGGTAGAAGAGGAGCTAGTGGAGAAAGAAGTAGTAGGTGCAATTGTGGATGGAGTGCTGGACTTAGACAGTGGTTGAGCTACTGAACTATCATGGGCAAGTATGGAGAGTGGCTGCTGCTGCTATTGGGCTGTCATCTTCTTCAAGTTGTCTTTGGCAACTTACAAATCTCCCTTGATGTTTGAGGTTTGAGCAACCTTAGGAACCTGTAAAGAGAGTTTCTTGATCTTATAAATTACTTTTTTAGAGGTTTGGGATAAGGTAATATCCCAACCTTCTTTTGGATAAAGAGGATCGCAAGTATCCCCAAGAATTATTCTAATAGAACTCGATGGTTGTTCTAATAAATATTCCTTGGGGATAACTATGGTGCTTGACTTGTAGCTATGATCAAGCCAATCCTTAAAAGTATTACAATCCTCTAAGACATGACTAATCATCCGGAGGTAAGGGCAATAGTTAGGATCATTACTCTTGCTCACTTTCTCTAGCCTCTTGGGCTCTGGTAACTGAAAGTCAGGTTTATTTAAGAGATTTTTAAAGAATTTTCTAACTATCTCCCTCTTGAATGAATATGGCTTATTCAATCTATCAGCAAGAGTAGGTGGGTAATTGTTACTAGGCTATGGATAGGAGTACCGCTGCTAGGTATGCTGTTGAGGTGGTGGGAATGACCATTGTGATGACTATGGCAGCTGATATGATGGTCGAGGTGGTGGCAGAAGAGGTGGTAAAGAAGGTTGTTGAGCTTGAGGTCTCTTATATTAGACTCTGGCTGGCTGTTTCCCTCTATCCATTGACACAACTATTTATGGCTTCTTTACGACACCTTTTACAGCTTGGGCTGAGATGATTGATCAGAAAAGGGCAACTATTTGGCTTCCTCTTGCAGGCTAGCCGCATTGTTGATTAGTTTCTCAAATGTCCAGATGGTAAAGTCCTTAAGCATGAATGCGACCGGGCTATGAATGTTCTTGAGAAGAATCTCAATGGCATGTTGTTTAGCCAGGCTCACATTTCATGCTCGAAGCACCCGAGAATATAATCAACAAGGGATTCATTGGGAACTTATGTTGCAACAATGAGGTCGCCTACAATAATTCTTTGCTGAGCTCCAGCAAACCTCTTGATGAAGAGGTGCTCCAACTCAGCAAAAGTCCTAATCGAACTATTGAATAGTTTATCATACCAATCAAATGTAACCTAGGTCAGACAAAGAGTCTAAACAAGAGGTCATCGCCACCACTGCAACAATGCTCTAAAATGTGCAATATGCTGATGTGGGTTCCCACTGCCATCAAATATCTTGAAGGAAGGCAACATGAAACCCTTAGGGTATTGAACTACATTGAATTCCTTTGGGTATGGTCTTCCATTTGGAATGGATGAGCTCTCCCTAGCTTGCACCATGGCTTCCCTCACCTGCTGCTCTACCATATGCTTGATATCATTTCCATGCATGGAGATGCCATCTATGACCTTCCTATGCAAGATACTATTGACCTCACTTTTGGAGTGAGTTCTCAATTTTTTCATCATAGATCTAGGACTCTTGTAGAAACTAAGAGCTCCTTAGTCTTAAGACACTTATAGCGATTAGGTGAACATTTAACCTAAGCCTAGAGACTTAGAAGGGTTAGCCATAGGAATATGTTATGCCTTAGGGACTTAGTAAAACTTGCCTACCCTATAGCCTTAACCCAATCCATGCTTTCTTCCTCAAACCAACCCTCAAATTCATATCAAACCCAAACCAAATTTTCATGACTCATAATCACCCTATGATCAAATTCAAGCTCAAGATTTCTCCATAAAATCACATGATTAAATTCAGAACCCTTTCTATGCCCTTTGATTTCATCTTATAGACTTAGCTTTAGCCAAATTCAAATCAATATCGATTAAATTGATTTTCACAAATATCAATTCAATCTCTCAATCATTTACTAAATCCATATTCAAACCCAATTCCAAATGATTCAATCCTCAAATCAAATCCAAGTCCAAAATTCCTCCTTAAGCCTTATGGTCCACTCTCATAAGCTTAGCCAAATCTCCACCTAGATTATCCCAAACTTGATTGATTTCTTTATAAATCAATTATTTCATCATTTATATTCACTAATATAAACGAAATCCATATCCAAATAACTAAAACCAAATCAAACTAAATCAAACCAAGCCAAATTCCCTCTTAAGCCCTATGGACCTACCTCCATAAGCTTAGCCAAATCTCATACAAATCAGCCCAAAATCAATTGGTTTCTTTATAAAACAATTACTCCTTCATTTATATTCATAAATATAAATGAAACCCACCCTCAATGACTAAAATAAATCAAACTAAATCAATCTACTTAAGCCCTTTTGACCTACATCTTAAGCTTGGTTAAATTTACTACCAAATCACTCCAAACTCAATTGATTTTCTCATGGATCTTTTATATCTTCATTTATATTCCCAAATATAAATAAAATATAAATTCAAATAGTCAAAATCAATTCCAAAATCAATCAAAAACCCAATTCAAGCCTTTTTTAGCCAATTTCTTGGACTTGGCCAAATCTTATCCAAATCATGCCAAAACTAATGAATTTTCTCATGAATCAATCATTCCTTCAATCATTTAGCCAAATATAAACATAAACTATAATTATCAAATCAAACTCAAGTCAACCCAAGTCAAGCCCAAGTTAGCCTTTTTTACTTGAAAATTTCAAATGAGCCAAAATCCATTAGACTCCGAATTGATTGTAGTTGGATTTATTTTTCAATCCTAGGCTCATATATGAGTTCAACTAAACTTGAATCAAACCAAAATCAAATCAATTGACTCATTTAGGCCCACTTGAGCCAAAGTGACATGAAGAACCCTTTTTGATCCAAGTTCTAATCGAACCCAAATTAGATTGAACCAATTCCATCCAAGCCTCATATCATGATCAACAATCACTCTGGGATGATCAATCACCTCAATTGGGTCAAACCAAGTCAACTTGGTCCTTTGACCAAGTCAACCTTTAGCTCAAATGAAACCTAAATTAGTCAAAATGCACCATATACCAAATTGATTGAAACCATTGATCCAAACTAACTCATAATCATTGATTGAACATGACCAAACCCTCAATTGAGCCAAACCAAGTCCAATTGGCCATTTGACCCAAGTTGACCCAAATTGGCCTAAAATGCTAAAATGGGTCAAAACACAATCTAACCCAAATTGATTACAACCAATGGTTCAAGTTAATTCCAAATCAATTATTGAACTTGACCCAATCTAGCCCAAATTGACCTAAAGGGTCAAATTAGCTAAAATTCAAATTAAATCCAAATAAAATCAAACCAAAGCCTACAATCATCTTTAATTAACCATTTGAACATGAACCAACACTTAACCCATCCCAATAAAATTGGTCAAATTGGTCAACTTGACCCATTTGACCCATTTGATTTCAAATGAGCCAAAATCAAACTTAAGCCAAACCAACCCAAATCATTTGAACCAAAACTCTTCAAATCATCATTTGAACCTAACCCAAGCCTTGGTTTGACCCAATTTGACCAATTGGTCAACCCAACCCAACATGAACCCATATGAACCCATTTGATCAAATGAAGCTGAACCCCATAAAACTAACCCATAGGACTTTGGTGGCTAACCAAACCCGACCCAAATTGACCCTAGGTCAACCCCCAAAAGAAAAGTGGGCCCCATCCAAGGGTATTAGCCATTGGACAAACCTCTTTGCATTGGATTCCTTCTCCCATTTGGCAAATTCCACTCTCTCATCACTTGGGCAGCCATCCAATTGACAAATGAAGCATGCTTAACATTCCTAGCCCACTCTAAGCACACTAGGACTTGCCATGAACTAAGGAGAGGTGAGTTAACTTACCTCCCATGCAAACCGAGCACCCTATGGACAAAGGAAAGGAAATCTCCCCATATCAGACTTTGATCCACCTCTCAAGTCTTTCACCCACTCCCGGTGAGCCACATGGACCTGATGGAGACAATTCTTGTGGTTTGACGGTGGCTGGCTGACAAGAAATTGGGGTTGAATCCCGTCCATCCACCTCAACAATTGAGGGGTTATACCCCCTCAATTTGAATGGGAATTGCACATCTTTGTTTGAGCCAGAGAGAGTGTATGAGAGTCTCCCTTCTTAATTTTATGTCATACCAAAATAGGGGAGGTTTATTTCGATTCAAGCTTTCTTATTTCACCACAAAACTTCAATTCCTTTTGCACACGCCTTCCATGCACAATATCGAAGCCATCTGAATCATTTCCCAAGCTCCAAAGCCACCAGAAGCTCGAGTTCGATCAAGACCAAAGCTTTAAAGTACATGGATTCATCATCTGAGGGATCTACTCCAAATCAAGGCCTAAGCTTCTCAATAGGGCTTCATCACTACTAGACGAAGCTACCTCCGTTGATCCCACTGCCTGTCTTGAGCTCTAGTGAGGTAATCCTTCAAAATCGTAGCCTATGTGAGTTTTGGGTTGGTCTTCTATGAAAGAAATGTGTATGTCATGCAATCTTAGCCATTGGATGTGTTCCTCTCCTTCCTTTGATGGTGTTAGATCATTTTGGAATCAATCCAAGCTCTGGTGAGCTCAAATCGAATGGAGAAAGATGGACGACATCTGTCTTTCGCCGCTCGTAAAGGAGAAAGATCACGAGCTGTCCATTTTGCGTGATCAGAATAGACGACTGTGATTAAATCATGCTCAAATCCCATGATTATTCCCTTTAAACCCTAAGATTAATCGTGGTCATTTCATCTTAGATCGGACGGTCCACGAAAGCGCATCACACCAATCGATCACGCGATGTGATAACTTTAATACCTAATCTCATCGCGCCATTTGGAAAGCATGCTGCATCACCATGCCATGTGACACTGACAGGATTAAGACTATAATTAGGGTTAATTAATCCATTTTTAATGCTGAAATTCCAAAATTCATAACTAATTATAAACAAAATCCAAAAAAAGCAAATGAGGGCTTGTTTAAAGATATTTCAGAGAGGAATCCATTAAAATTATCCTTAATTAATTTTGAATAATAATTTTGGCTTAATTAAGGTTTAATTGAAAACTTAATTAGCTTAATTACTCCTTAATTAATCATCCAATTGATTTCAAACTTTCTGAGGATGTTTAGGGGATGACCTCTACCACCCCTATTATTTTGGAATTTATTGATTGCTAATTAGGGAAATTGATTGATTAAGCCCTAATTCTCTTCTTAACTTAATTAAGTGATTCTCTAAGGTATGTACCAACTCTGGACGGTCAACTATCATAGGAGAAGGTTGTGAAATTGGGCTGAGTTCTACAATGCTGAGACAACTACCATCAACTCCTCAATTTTCTTCTCCATCTTGTCAATGTGATCATCCCTCTATTTGAGCTGGTGGAGAAGGTGCTAAGCTAAGAGAGAAGTGTCACCTTCTTTGAGCATGACAACTTCTTGGCTAAGCTGATCCCACTGTAAGGACCCCCATGTATTAACCATGTGGACTTCAGCTGTGTTGTCCAATATGTCATCCTCATCAAGATCGAAGCTGACTCTATCCTCCTCCTGATCTGAATGGTCACTCATGAGAATTCACCTTTTCTCGGCAAAGTAGTCCGCTAATATGTCATCTATCGATCGGTCTACTATGCCTTGCTGGTCTGGTATGAATACCCGTTGACTGTTAGCCAAAGGACTATGCTCCTCTGCCTCTATGCAATAGACACTGGCTACTATCAAGACTTCCTCACTGGGAGGATCAACTATCATGGGGACTATGTCTGTGTCCACTCACCTCTCCCCCTCTGTTTGCGGTGGTGGTGAAGTGATGACAATGCTCTTAGGTCGCCACTCCTTCCTGGCCACATTTGAGGTAGAGGGTTGAGCAGCGAAGCTCGATCTCACCTCAACAGGTGAAGTGGACGAGGTGGAATCCTTGGACCATAGCCGGATAACCAGTGGGGATGGTCTTTCCTTGAATGGGGGCTTTTAAAGTTTGGCAGGATTAGTAGATGTTGTAAGCTGAACGGGTGATGATGGATGTCAAGGGGTGCGGTGTGATGGCAACACTAACTTCCTCTCAACTAGAGATCTCCTTCTACATCAGATTGCGCTAGTAAGAATAATATTATTCAAATGATCGACCCTGACAGGGTGACAATCAGGAAAATCCATCAAGGTGGAGGCTGTTGACTTCCTAGCATACCTCAATCGCTCTCTCTTGCCTGCCTGGTCAGATACTGAGCCTCCATGGCTCTCCCTCTCTATGGATCTGCCCCCTAATTCTCCTAGGGATCATGGATCTCAAATTGAACAAGGTACTAGACTCTGAGCATTCATAAGTTTTATTGCCATGGCGTAGAATAGTCCTAAGTCCGGCGTAGGGCCTCCTATGCTCCCTAGCCGGTGTCTTATAGTATGCTGGTGGTGGAGGCAATGCAGCGATCCTCCGGTAGTCTTCCTGTCCATCTGAGGTCGAGAGGGGGTGAAACCTACTACCACTCAAAAGTGGAGAGGTATCACATGGAGAACCCTCCTCAGCATGGGAAGCAACATCGAGCTCCCTGGTTACTCGCTCGTGGTCCCACTTGACCTTCGTATTTTTGTTGCGGAATTGGGTGTGGTTGAGTGACACAAAGAGGCAGCTAGAACCTACCTCAAAGGTAGGGGATACTATCTTGAGGTGGGCCAGCCTTCCCCTTTGGGGTGACCAAAGAGGAGGCGATTTCTCATTGGAGCTATGGGGCAACCGACAACGTGTGGAAGTACAACATTGACACGAATGGGATGTGGGATCCACTATGGCCTTCCTCTTCAATGAGGGGAACTCAAAAGATGGCATGTCAAAGCGATAAGTGGTGTCCCACCACCTCCTCCACAAATGAGGGTTGTCCCCTCACAAGTAATCTAGACTCCCTCAAAGTCATAGCCAAACTAGATCAGATGCGTGACATCAGTCGTAGTGAGATTGGCCTGATCCAAGGCTAGATCCACACCAAAGGGGAAGGAGAAAATGAAATGGCTGGGAGCCATGATCACTGCACTGACTGAAGACTGAAAAGACTGATTGCGCTGAAATCACTATATTTGTTTGAAATGTAATTGAGAATTGCTTTAGTATTCATCTTCAATCATTGACCCTTAGATTATATTTAGAATTTGAACCCACACTAAATAAATTTAGGTATGTTAAGTGGGGTTCATTAAATTTTGGAGAGGTTTTGATATATGAGGAGAGACTTTTCTATGTGGTTTTGATTTAACCCATACTCGTATTTAGGTAGGTTGAGTGGGGTTCAAATATTTGGAGAGACTTTGGAAATATATATATGTGTTGTATATCTTGTTCAAAAATTTGATTTGAATATATGTTGCATGTTTTGAAAATTTGATTTGGAAAACCCTTAGCAAATTTGATATGCTAGGGGAATCTTCAATTTTATGTTTGAAATTTTTCTGAAAATATCTTTGCTTGTGATGATTGTTTGTTATGTGTGTGATGTATGTTTGATTTGAAATGAGGCTCTCACTTAACAAATTTGGTATGTTAAGTGGAGGCCAAATGTGATTGATATGTGTTTTCTATTTTGATTTGAAAATGTGACCCTTATTTAGCAAATTTGGTGGGGGCCAAGTGTGTTTGATATGTGTGTGGATTTGAAAATGAGGCTCTTACTTAACAAATCTGGTATGTTAAGTAAAAACCAAGTGTATTTTATTTGTGTTGATTTGATTTGAAAATGAGAGGGAACTCTCATTTGATAAATATGGTATGCCAAATAGAGTTCAAATATATGTGTCTTATACTTTGATGTTTTGAAAGTGAGTTCCATGCTAAACAAATTTGGGTATGTTAGGATGGAACTTACTTATGTGTTTGTGGATTTATTTTGATTTTGGCGATTGAATTTCCATTTAACAAATATGGGTGTGTTAAATGGAATTCAAAAGTGCTTGCTTGTTTTGATTTTATCTTTAAAAAGGGGATCTTCACTTAATGAATTCGGGTTTATTAAGTGAAGTTCATGTTTTATTTTTAATTTGAAAAAGGGAACCCCTACTTAACAACATATGAATGTGTTAAATGGGGTTCAAATATATTTTGACTTAAAAGAGGAGAACCTTCACTTAATAAATTAGGGTGTATTAAGTGAAGTTCATATGTTGATTTTAATTTTGAAAAAGGGAACTCCTACTTAACAACATATGAATGTATTAAATGGAGTTCAAATGTATTTTGATTTTAGTTTTAAAATAAAACTCTCATTTAACAAGTAGGATCATGTTAAGTGGAGTTTATTATTTTGATTTTATTTTGAATATGTGCTTTTGAAAAATTTCATTTTGAAATGAAAGGATTTTCATGATGGATTTTTGTTTTAAAAAGGCAATCCTCATTTAACAAATTTAAGTGTGTCAAATGAGAGTTGACTATTTTTGTTATTTTGAAAAGAGGTTTGAAAATCTTATATTTTGCAAATTTTATATGATATGAAGTGCATAATTTTTAAAAGAGTTTTTGGAAAATTTTACAATTTTGTAAAAAGACTTTATTTATTTAGTTTGCCAATTTCTTAAGTATGAAATGAACCTTGCCTCACCAAGCTAGTGGTAAAGAGGTTCCAATTTTAGTCATCTCCTTTTATTGATTGATTTATTCTTAAAATAAGGGTTTCAAGACCTACATGGAGTGAGGTCTTAAAACCTAAAGGATGTTGGCTAACTTTGCTTAAGGATGAAATAAGCTAAATGCCAATGGAAAGAAAGATATTCTTGGGCATATGTAAAACATAAGTCCACTATCGATGCTTGGATACAACAATTGTCTACTAGACATGGAGAGAGGAATTTTCCCCAACGGAGTCACCGAAAAAATTTGTGGTGTTTAATTTTGAGTATGTGTATGAGGGACACCATGCAGATCTGAGGGTGTACTTATTGAGGTGATCATGTATGACATTAAGGAATGATGCACTATCTTCAAAGATAGAAATCATCACCATATAATGGACCTAATCACCTAATAAGGACTCCTAAGGCATGATGGGTCTTCGAATGTACCAGAGATATTTCCCCTACTTTATATGAAAAAGTAAACCAGGGTTTATATTAAGCCAGGTTCGTTATGTTCCCTATGGAGGCAAACCCCTATAACAGGCCAGTGCGGTCGGGTACCGTCGTACACCCCGAAAAGGGAAATAGGTAGCCGAGCTCTACCCTTATACAACCTAGTATATGAAATAATAATTACAAATTATAAATGAATAAATGCTATGGGGGGTCTTCATTCTTCACATCTCCTTCATTTCCTCATTTGGTTTGCTTCTTTTGATTTAGTAGGCTTCAAGGCATCACATGGCACCCCAAGATCAAACCTTACGGCCAATGTTCATCTTTAACCCTCATAGCACTAATTCTAGTTCTTAATGCAAAAGTTACATCAAAAGAAAAAAGTAAATCTAACTACACCTGTAAAATAAGTATTTGCTAAACACACCATACAACCCAAGCAGTTATATGAATAATTTTGACTTGGCACCCTACGCATGGGTCAAGCCCACTTGGCTTAATTTGGATTATGCTTATGGATTAAGCAACCTGCAAAAGAGAGCATTTATATTTATTTTAAGCACCCCTTAAGCATAATCCCTCGTAGAAAATATGATTAGGCTAATCAGGGCCAAACATCTAGTTTATGAAGCATACACTTTAACATCTAGTCTAAAATAATGCATCATAAAATAAGACATTCATCACAACATGCACCGCCCTAACATAAAGCTAGAAGTTGTGACTTAATTCTAAAGTGTGTGTATTAAGGCTTGTGTGGTATGCATTAACTAAGCTTTGTTAGAATTTTTTAAGTATGCAAGGGTGTTTAATCATAAGAAGTTGATTTCACTTTAAATGATTTAGTTAATTTCGAAATTTTTACTTAATATTTTCTTTTATTTTACTTGACTTACTCTTAACAACTAAATATTATAAATAGAAGAAAAGAGAGGATTACTCACTTTTATCTCTCCTTAAGTCACTTCTAAAGCATATTAATTAAATGAATTCTCATTAGTGAATGACTTATTATATGTTTTAATTAATCCTTAGTTTAGTTTCACTTTAAATAATCTCATTCAATAAGAAAGGCATCTTAAGATTAATTGAAATTAATTACTATCTCATAACACATGTTTATTCATTTTTTCCCATCATATGTAGCATGCATATGAATAAGTCCTAAATATATCTGTACATGCAATAGGTGTTGGCACACTTAAATGATGAATATGAACATGTACATTTAAAGTTTATATTTTCCTTTTGATTGAATTATTTTTATCATATTGATTTAAAGCTCTATCTAGATTCATATGCAAAAATACATAGGAATGGAGTTAAACAGGTATGCATCATTGTTAACCAGGGAAGTGAGGTAATCAAATGACCTCCTTGGGGCTAACTAAAGCCTCATATTCTCGGAATGTCCTGACTAAATACCATTTGCATTCAAACACATGTAAGTTTGCATACATGAATGTAAGAAAGAGAGTTTTTAATCACATGATTAATTATAATTCTATCACTTAAATAAATTGCAAATGCATGTGTTTTGGTAAAAGAAAGAGGGTTTTTGACTCCATAATTAAGTACACACACATATATATGAGAGACATAAGCTAGTACATGCCATTGTTAACTAGGAAAGTGAGGAAATCAAATGACCTCATTGGGGCTACTTAAAGCATTGTATTCCCGAGATGTCCAGACTAAATATTCACTTTTCTGAAATACATATGAATGTATACATAACTAAAGGAGAGAAAATCATGCAAAAATTGTACTTTTATTTGATTGAAAAGGTTTATGCACATGGAGTAAAGTCTTATTTAAATCATAATATTGAAATATGTAAGAATGAAATCAAATGGAGTACATGCCATTTGTTGAAGTGAGGTAATCAAATGACCTCCTTGGGGCTAGCTAAAGCCTCATATTCCCAGGATGTCCAAACTAAATACCCATTAACATTCTTACTTACACAAATCAATATATGAATGAAAGAAAAGAACTTTACTTCATACACTTAAGCTATAATCATTTGCATTTCATATGTATTTATAACTAGCATTCATAGCATATGTAATCATTTATTTATAAGATTTGATTTAATAATGATAGTAGCCACATATATTAATTTAAATCAACACATGCAAGCTTGACATAAAGGAAATTATTTATTTTAATTAATTTTTGAAGAAATGAATGCATGAATCAAGTGGCATACAATATTTTAATATGATTGAAAAGAAATAAAGAGACACAAGCATATAATTTTATTCAATCCAACTAATTCCTAAGGACAATCATATTAAATAAGCTTATTTAAAATAAACCATAGTTTCTTAATGCCATTTTTTTGATATCACATTTGATTTGATTTAAGAGATGTGAGAAATATTTGCTAATCTTAATCTCATTCTCCATATGTGAGTTAATTTGATTTAAGGGAAAGTAATTAGATTGATTTTATGATTTGATTAAGTTAAGCATGGACTGAATCAATTAATTAAACCCTTACCTGTGTTCCTTAAGGTAATTGATTAAATGATTATGAGCTAATGTAATATGCAAATAAATTGAAAAGTAAATAGAAATGCTCCTATGAAATGAAAGGGGCCTAATGTAATTAGCTCATAATTATTTATTAAATAAGCTTTAAAATTTATTTTAATTACTTTCATGATTTTCTCACACATGTGAGCTTATAATAATTTCATTAAACCTCTTTAGGTTCTTGAACACCTGAAGCTCTACCCAAGATTAAAAAAGGGAAATCAAATTTTTAATTAGCTTTTTATTTTAATTGATCAAATTATTAATCTATTAATTCAACTCTTTTTAATTAATTATCAAAGTTAATTGATTATCTTTTGAAATGAGATGGGCTTAAGGAAAAAGGTAGGGAAAGAGGTATCAACCTAATTCCATAACCCACCCACTTGATCAAGCACGATTTAATGCGATTTGAATTTTAACTTAGCTAATTAATTCATTAATTAGCATTTTGGTTGAAAGGAAAGGAAACTTAGGGAAAAGATTAAGAGGGAGGCCTCAACCCAATTCCCTAAGCCCCCTTACTATTCAATAGTGATTAGAGAGTCCAAATAGTTAATTAATTACTGTTCATATGCTTAATTATCCCTTAATTAAGTTAAGAGAGTAATTAAAGCTTAATTAATCAATTCTTCTAATTTAACAAGTAATAATTCCTAAGAAAATTAGAGCTGGCAGATGTAATCTTCCCAAATAATCTCAGAAATGTTAGGATCAATCACTTGAATGATTAGAGATTAATTATGCTAATTAAGTTTTAAATTAAACTCTAATTTAGTCTATTTACTATTCAAAGTCAATTAAAAATATTTTTATCAAATTCTCCTCTGAAATACCTTTAAAATGAGCCATTATTTATATATTTTTGGATTTTTCTGCAATTAGTTATAAATTATGGAAGTTTCATCCATAAAATCTAATTAAGTACACTTAATTAAGCCTAATCCCGTCGGCACCACGTGGCACACTAATGCATATTAATTTCACATGGCACGCTGATGCAGCGCGCTTTCCACATGGCACTGCGGGATTGGCTATTTAAATTATCACATCGGGCTATGAGCCGTCATGCGCGCATCGATCTCCATTTGATCTGGATCGAAGCGATCAAACCCACAGCGTAAAGGGGAGAAATAGACGGATTTATCGTGATCATATCAGAGCCGTCCATTCCAATCATGCGGAATCGACAACCCGTGATCCTCCTTCCTGCAACGATGAACGACGGAGCCCGTCTGCCATCGCTCGATCTGAGCTCACTTGAGCTCGGATCCACTCCAAACTCAACTCACACCTTCGTGTGAAGGATCCACAAGGAGCCAACAGCTAGGATGAGCTCATATGCAAATTTCCTTCACAAAAGACCAACCAAATTTTTCTATACTAGCGATTTTGAGGAATTACCTCACCGGAGCTCAAGACCGGTGATGGGATCAATGAAAGTAGCTTCTTATAGTAGGCCAATTGAGAATCAAGCCAATTCCCTTTGGTTTGCTTGGTGGATCGATTCCGCTTAGAGCTCAAATTGAAGTCCATCCTCCAGTGGCTTCGGAGCTTGGGAAATGACTTGGGTGGCTTCGACGATGTGCGTGGAAGGTGTGTGTAAGAGGAATTGAAGTTTTGTGGTGAATTAAGAGAGCTTGGATCAAGATTGGAGTGCCCTATTTCAGTTTTGCACAAGGAGGAGCAATGCTTAGAGAGGGAAGCTTGGGATTGCTCTAGAACTCACAAAAAAGCTTGGAATTATGTTAGGAAGCTCGCACAAAGTGAATTGATTCAATCCTCATTCGAATTGAGTGGTTATACCCCTTGATTTACTGAGTTGGATGGATGGAATGGCTTCATATTTTTCAGCCGGCCAGCTACCGTCAGAGCACCGGAGGGGCTCAATCGGGTCCATGTGGCTTGATTGGGTTGGAGGAACTCATGGGAGGTGGCTAAAGGTCTGATGTGGGGAGATCTCCTTTGCTTGATCCCTTGGGTGCTCGGCTTGTGTGGGAGGTGAATTAACTCATACTCACCTCCCTTTGGTCCATAGCTGACCTAACATGGGTTAGGTGGCCTAGGTGGGTTAGGTGAATTTGGATTAACTTGGATCAAATGGCCAATTGGACTTAGTTTGGCTCAATTGAGGGTCAAGTCATGTTCAATCATTGATCATGAATTGGTTTGAATTAATGGTTTCAATCAATTTGGTGTATGGTTGGTTTTGGTTAGTTTAGGTTTCATTTGGGCTAAATGTTGACTTGGTGAAATGACCAAGTTGACTTGGTTTGACCCAATTCAAGGTGGATGATCATCCTAATGTGATTGTTGATCATGATATGAGGCTTGGATGGGCTTGATTCAATCTAATTTGGGAACTTGGCTCAAAAAGGTCCTTCAGGCCACTTTGGATTAAGTGGACCTAAATGGGTTAATTGATTTGGTTTTGTCTTGATTCAAGTTTAGTTGAACTTATATATGAGCCTAGAATTGAAATATAAATTCAATTGCAACCAATTTAGAGTCTAATAGATTTTGGCACATTTGAAGTTTTCAAGTTGAAAGGGCTGACTTGGACTTGACTTAGGTTGACTTGAGTTTGGTTTGATGATTGTAGTTTTATTTATAGTTGGCTATGATTGAGAATGATTGATTCAAGAGAAAAATCCATTAGTTTTGACTTGACGGATAGATTTGACCAAGCTCAATGAATTGAATTAAAGGGCTTGAATTGAGTTTTAGTTTCATTTGGATTTGGTTTGGGTCATGTGAATTTATATTTCATTTATATTTAATATAAATGAATGTACAAAAATTATGAGAAAATCACTGAGTTTGGAGGAAGCAAATTTGACCAAGCTTAAGGATGTAGGTCAAAAGGGCTTAGAAGAAAACTAATTTAGTTTGATTAATTTTTGGTCATTGAGGGTGGGTTTCATTTATATTTATAAATATAAATAAATAAATCATTAATTTTGATTTGGGTTAATATTTGATTAAGCTTATGAGGTAGTCCATAGGGCTTAAGAAAGGATTTATTTAGTTTGATTTAGTTTGATTTTTTTGGTTTTATTTGAATTTATATCTCATTTATATTTATGAATATAAATGAAGATATAAATGATTAATGAAGAGATCAATCAAATTTGGGTTGAATTGGGTGAGATTTGCCTAAGTTTGTGAGAATGGATCAAATGGCTTAGAAGGAATTTTGGAACTTTGGATTTGATTGTGGATTGAATCATTTGGAATTGGGTTTGGATCAAAATTTGATAAATGATTGAGATTGAGTTGATCTTGGAGAAAGTCAATTAAATTTGGATTGAATTTGATAAGTTGAGATGAAATCAAAGAAGAAAGAATTTTGATTTTGGATTTGATTGGTTTTACTCATTTAGTTTGGAATTTAGATTTATATTTGGTATTTGAGTTGAATTTGAGGTTTGGTTTGAGAAAACATAGGTTGGATTTAGGCCATGGATGTGCAAGTCTCCATATAAGGCACACCTACCATTATGATCAATTGTTTAAGTTTAGTTACTACCTACTCTTAGAAGTGTCTTAAGACTAAGGAACTCTTGGTCATAAGAGTCCTAGATCTATGATGAAGAAGTTAAGAACTCATAAAAGTGAGGTCAATAGTAAGTTTCCCCTTGAAATCTCCACCCAACACCATCATGGGTTAATAAGTCTACTTGATCATTTAGTTTATTATTGAATCCCATCGAATTTTTAATTTAATTTAGAATCGATCTAGACTTATATTTTGAGGATTTTGAATTTGAGATTATGGATATAAATATCTTGGATATTTTGATAATGATGACCTCTCTTGATAATCAACCTTCATCATTAGTGATGTATTAAGATCATGACTTCTATTAATTTAATAATAGAGGATTAGATCTCATTGTATATGACGTAATTAGCTTATATATTTTATTAAGTTGAAATTCTTATAATATTATTTGATTTTGGTTTTGTTAACTGACGGTAAGACCCAACCGAATCAACCCACGCAGTTCATATGTTTAAGCATTAAGATGTCGGGCTCATGAAGTTATTTAGAATACTTATGAATTTTGAAAAGATCAAATTAAATTAACTATAGATTTATAGTTTGTACAAGAATTCATTTCTTTCAAATGATTCCACAAATCCTGAAACACTTAAATTGAGTCATAGCTAACTCTATAATTTATGCAAAATTAATTTAGTATCACATTCTATTAAACGCATTATGCGTTATAAATCGGTATGCATTCGACCTTGTTCAATAAGTTAAAATAATATTTATTTATCTTGTATTTAGTTTAATTCATTGAATTCAAACTTTAATGAGACTTAGTCATGTTTGTTGACTAATTTGCAAGTTCGTCATTAGTCTCATTCAAGTTCTTTAATTCTTTTCAACTACTTGATGCAAAATGTAACAGCACATAAGTTTCATTTACACTCATTAATAAGTCATTTAGTCTTCATGTAAGCTCATACTTATTTAAAAGCTTTTAGAATTTTTGTATATGTAGGTTTATCTTCAATTTATCATTTTCATTTAAGTTCAGTTTGAGCTTATCAATACTTTTATTTGTTCTTATTTAAGTCTCCCGTCATTCCAAAATTCGGCAGCCTCCCACTTAACCTAATGATTCGCTATCAAGGCTGCCCCACATAGGAGGGATGTATTATTCGACCTTCCCTAGCTGACAGCATAACGCGATACTATTTACCATGCATGATTTTCTACCCATTAGCTCTAATGAGCATAACAGTGTCATCAAACACCTGTAATTTCAATTCAGATTTTAATTTTTAACTTAGAGTTCATTTTGCATTAAATTAATTAAGTCTCGATTTTCACAACCTCGTGCATCTTTGAAATTGAATCGGGGTATTCGACCTTGGGCTGACGAAAGATAACTGGAGTTTGAATTAAACCGATTTCATCAGTTAACTTTCTGAGGGGTCTTTAAATCCACAACTCATGAAATATGATGAGATCTTCATATGCAACAAATTCTGACATTGCACTTAAAAGAGCCCGATTTTCACCTAAGCAAGATTCATCCATCGTTATAAATCTGATTAAAGTTGTACGGATAGAAGAACTCTGAAATTTTGTAGATTCAGACTTTGAGAAGCCTCCTTCCAGCAACATGACATGGTCCTCTTCTTTAACCGTTTCATTTCCGAACTCAACCAGCTTACTATCTGAATGGACTTTCAAAGGAGAGGAGGATTTCTTGTATTCCAATCTCTCTGAATTTAACCATGCCGTAAATACAGGAATAAATCCCATGCTGATAAAGTACATTTATCTTATAAATACATTTAATTGAAATTCTTATATTCAAGCCAGTACTCAGATAATTAATATAACGATGTTTGCTACTACTACTTACAGTCATGATTGATAATAGGGCAAGTTTAGCTCAACTTAAATGATTACTTGTCACACCTTTGCTTAATCCCGAAGTCTCACCACCAACACTTTTCTTCAATAAAAGCTTGAACAACTTTTGATGGAGGCCATTCTGTGTTCCTAACGAGGCAGTAGCAGCTTCTACTTTAATGGAGGTTCGCTCGCTCATCCTACTACTACTTTATATTTGCCTCTTATTTTTCTTCTTCATCATTACCACTTTTCCCGTCTTTTGTATGATAAAAGAATAAATAAAAATTACAATGTACTTGCTATGTATAATGTATTAAACATGGAAGCTAGGCATCTAATTAAATTAAATATCTAATGTAAACGTTCTTTGTGTTTATCATGGAGTTTTTATTTGAAAATTTAGTGGATTTTAACAGCAGACACTTATTATTTTTCATGCTATGATTATTAGCAGAAACTTTTCTACAGTACATTATTTGTTTTATTTTAGTTTTCTTGCTGCAACTCCCATATTAAGTGCGGCAAGTTAGCTAGAAGATTTGATTGATAGTTGGCTTGAGTTATTGAATCGGGCTGAATGAGGTGGGTGGAAGTACAAAAGTGTTGGAAATCCAAAAAGAGCCCAAAAAGATCCTCTCCTCGAGAATTCTCCTTTTTAAAGGATTTTAGGGGCGATTATATATATCAAGTACACATCAGCTAAGTTTGTTACATAAAAGAAGACTCGCTCATAAAGGCAAGTGTTGCATGCCAAGTCGACCTTAGGAGCGAGTTTTTTGATGAGAGTGCTTGGCTACATAATTGTCCGTATATGAGGCTAGTCTTAACATATATATGAGGCGAATTATTGGGAGTTGATTGTCTATTCAGAGCAATTTTTTGTTTGAGAGTGAAACACTTATTGGAATTCTATTTTTCATTGTCAGATACTCCTAAGTCTATCATTTGTCATCCATAAACACTCACTTGCCCAATGCATATTTTATGGTATACAAATATAATATAAAATTTTGATTGATTATTTTTATATTACACTCATCTCAAAATATACTAAATTTTTTTTAAATCTATAATAATTTTTTTTTCTGACTTAATTTTTCTCTTTATATTAATTATCTACTTTAATGATGCTGTGACTATTTCTATATTACACTCATCTTAAAATATATTTAAAAAATTTTAAATTTATAATAATGAAATTCTTATCAGGATATTCAGACTTAATTTTTCTCAAGATATTAATTACCTACCAAATGATGCTGTGGCCATGAACATTATATAGTTTTTTTTTTATTTTCATGTACATTTCATACAAATAAATTTTCTAAAATGTTTATTTTCAAAATTTTATTTGCAGAATTTTATTTCCGTTCGATCTTCATGTTGATTTCAAGATGGGTGAGTAGAACTATATATATATATATATATACTCACACACATAATGATAGTAGAAGTGCCTACAGAGGCCTTTCGAAATGTTTAAATTACTCAGATTTCAGACTTTCAGTAATTAAAATTATTAAATACATGTAATATGTCTTCGATAAATTATGATTCTAAGCCATTTGAACTTATAGATCATACTTATCCTTTTTTTTTTCTTTTGACAATTGAAGATATTTACTGAGAAAATTTTGATGCATCCTATTGATAAATAAGTGATATTAAAATTATTGAAATTGTGTTTCACAAATACTTTTAAAGTTGATGAAGATAATGAATAAATTTGTTTTTTTATTTAACTGTCATAACAAAAGAAAAAAAAACACACACTATATTGGTTGTCATAAATTTGTGTATGCTTATAGACCATATTAATTAAAAATATTTAAATTAAAAAATACTGATTTTGACTAAGACTCTAATTTTGACCAACACTATTGCCAGTCCCAAGTCGAGATGTGAAAAGTAGAGGGTTACATATCAAAATAAAATTGTCAAAATAATCATGACATGAATCTTTTAAAATATTGTGTTAATGCTATGTCCGTTCTCTTGATACAATGAAAAATGTGGGGTCAGAAAAAGTGTTAAATAAGCAGGGTCCACAATATGGACGATGCAAAGAAGTCCATGAAACTAGAATTAAGTTAGAAACTTGGAATATAGGTACTTTATAAAGTAATGGAATTAATATATTATGGTTCATAAAAGATAAATATTTTATGTGTTCAAGAAACTAAATGAGTTGGGAGAAGGCCAAGAGATTGATAGTTTTAAACTTTAGTATTAAGGTAGAATAATTAGAAATACGTATGTAATAAAAAGTTTGAAGGCTAATGTTCTAAATATTAATAGATGTGGAGATAGAATTATAGCTTTAAAGATTATTATTGATACTAAGATTATCAATGTTATTAGTATTTATGCTCAAGTCTGTTTGGATGTAGGCTCAAAAGAAAATTTTGTAATGAATTAGAGAGATTAATACAAAAGATACCTTTTGAAGAAAAAAATAATTATTGGAGGAGATTTAAATGGACATGTTGGTAGAATGGTAGAAGATTTTAAAAGTATTCATGGTAGTTATGGATTTTGAGTGACTAATGAAGAAGGTAGGACTATATTAGATTTTGCTTTAGCCTATGATTCTATAGTTGATAATATTTTATTTAACAAAAGAGATGAACATATTACTACTTATAAAAATAGATCTAGTAAAACACAGATTTAATATTTTCTGATAAAAAAAAAATAGATCGTTTAGATTGTAAAGATTATAAGGTCATTCTAAGTGAAAGTTTAAGTACCCAACATCGATTGTTAGTTTTAGATTTTAAGATGAAAGATTGGAAGATTGAAAATAAATCAAATTATTATCCTAAGATTATATGGGGGCACTTAAAGAACACTAATAAAAATATTTTTAAGAGCAAGCTACAAGAGCTTAGAATTTGGGATGTTCATAAGGAAGCTAATGTTATATAGGAAAAAGTAGCAAGTAAAATTAAGCAAGTTGTTAAAAATGTGCTTAGAGAATCAAAAGAAAAAGTTCTTTTTAATAAAAATAGTTAGTGGTGGAGTCAGAATGTACAAGAAAATATAAGAAATAAGAAGCATTGTTATAAAACTTGATTTAGATATAAAAACTCGAAGAATTGGGAAAGATATAAAGTGTCATGTAGAGATTCTAAGAAAGTAATATATAATGAAAAAAAATAAAAAAAGCTTTTAGTGATTTGTACAATAGATTAGATACCGAAGAAGGTGAAAGATGTATGTATAAGTTAGCCAACCAAAGAGATAGAAGAAGTAAAGATCTAGTTCAAGTGAGATGTATTAAGGATGAAAATAATAAAGTGCTTTTCTTAGAAAAGGATATTGAAAATAGGTGGATGAAGTATTTTGATAAACTTTTCAATGAAGGATCTAAAAATATGATTGATTTTAACAACCTTAATACCCTAAACAAAAATAGAGAATTTTGCTTTTATCGTCGTATTAGTAAATCTGAAGTTAGAGAAGCTTTAAAAAATAAAATGTGAAAAAATAGTAGGAACTGATGATATTCCAATAGAAGTGTGGAAATGTTTAGGAGATCAAGGAATTTTTTGGCTTACAAATATTTTTAATTTTATTTTAAAGACTAAAATGATGTCGATGAGTGGAGAAAGAGTTTGTTGGTTCTATATTTAAAAAGGTGATGCACAAGAAGGTGCAAATTATAGAGGAATTAAGTTAATGTGTCATACATTAAAATTATGGGAGAGAGTAATTAAGCATAGGTTACGATGTGATATAAAAGTTTCTCACAATCAGTTTGGTTTCATGCCAGTTAGATCTACTATGGATGCTATACATTTGCTAAGAGGTTTGATGGAGAAGTATAGAGAACGTAAGGAGATCTACATATGATATTTATTGATTTAGAGAAAGCATATGATAAAGTTTCAAGAGATGTTCTTTGGAGAGTTCTAGAAAAGAAAGGAGTTAATATTGGTTAAACTCAAGTCATTAAGGATATGCATACTAGAGCTATTACTTGTGTCCAAACATAAGGAGGATTGACAAAATAATTTCCTATTTCATTTGGATTACATCAAGGATCAGCTTTAAGTCCTTATCTTTTTTACTTTAGTTATGGATGTTCTTACTAGGCATTTACAAGAAGATGTACCTTGGTGTAAGCTTTTTGCTGATGACATTCTTCTTGTTGATAAGACTAGAGAGGGAGTCCAAGAGAAACTTGAATTATGGAGGTCAACCTTAGAGTTTAAAGGTTTTTGTTTAAGAAGATCTAAAACTGAATATATGGAGTGTAATTTTAGTTATAGAAGCTATGGTGGTAGTGTTGTTATATTAGGTGAACAAGTCATCAAAAAGAGTGAGCGATTCAGATATTTAGGCTATATTGTTCAAAATAATGGTGAAATAGATGGAGATGTTACAAGTTGGATGGTTGAAGTGGAGGAATGCATCTGGCCAGTTGTGTGATAGAAAAGTTCCGTTTAAACTTATGCTTAAACTTAAGGGAAAATTTTATAAGATTGCAAGACGCAGAATGATTTATGAATGTTGGCCAATAAAGAGAAGCATAAGACTAAGTTAAGTGTTCTGAGAGGATGCTGTGGATGGATGAGTGGTTTTAATCTTAGAGATAAAATGCAAAATGAGTATGTTCGAAAAAAGTTAAGAGTAGCTCCAGTGGCAGATAAGATTAGAGAGAGTCGCCTTAGATGGTTTGGCCACATAAAGCGTCGGTCGTCCGATGACCTGATTAGGAGAGTAGATGCATTAGATTTGCCTTATGTTAAGAAAGGTAGAGGTAGACCTAAAAAGACATGATTAAGCTGTATAAAAAATGACTTAGTATACTTGAATTAAATGAGAATTTAACACATAATAGGACACAATGGAGACGAAGGATTCATGTAGCCGACCCCACTTAGTGGGATAAAGGCTTGTTGTTGTTGTTGTTATTGTTGTTATATATTGGAGAATCTATCCAATTTAAGCTAGACCACAAGATCAACAGTTTTACAACTGATTCAAACCACAAACCGATATGATTGAGTATATTTTGAGCCAATTATTAATCTATTTAAAATAGCTCGTTCTAAACCTTTTGCAATTATTTTATCAATAAAGCAATATATTACTACGGCTTTCAATTTTGAAATTAAGCCATTTATCGTTTGTTGTATCTTGAAACATTCAGAAGGTTGAGCTCAGAGTAAGCTTGCACTGCAAAACATGCGAGAAAACTGTTCGAAAAGTACTCTGCAAGTTAAAGGATAAGCCATTGTTCTTTAGCAATATTTATATTCTAACCCACATTATTTACTTTTTTTTCTTTTCTGTGGACAGTAACACTTAAAAATCTTTTTAATTATAAAATTAAAAAAACTCTAATCTCAAACTAATTATAAAAATTATGTATTTACATGTCATACATCGCAGTTATTACTTAAACAATTTGAATGATGATATTATAAATTGAAATATTCAAATATTATAAAACTACCTATCTGTTTATAGTGCGCTCATTTTCAGAAAATCAAGTAACCACTCAACAGGTGTAACCTGTGTGGAAATGGACACGAAATCATGCAAAGTAACAGTTTTGGGTTACATTGATAAGGATGCAGCCATGAAAGTAATTCGGAGAACCGGTCGAAGGGCAGAAGTGTGGTCAACTTGCTGCCATAGATACAGTAACTCAGTTACAGACTTCCCACAAGGGAGATTTAAGTGTATATTTTGGAAGTGGAAAAAGAAAAAGGATTCTATTATTTATAAGTAGGTATATATATAATATTTGTCACATGAAAATGAGGCATAATCTGTTATAATTTAGCTTCCAATGTTATATATTTCTGCAGTTATAGTACTGTAGCAAGTTGTTGTAGTCCTTCGTTACTGGTGCAGAAGCCTTACTAGCGATATGAATAAATAGCGGTGTTAATGATATTGTTTACTTAATATAAAAACGAACACACAGATCATTAAAATTGAATTGTTCATATAATTACCATTAAATTTTGATATGCAGGAATATGATTGTAAATGAACTAAGTCGAGTTGAATACTAAATTGTTCAAATCTGTTCATTTATTTTCTTATCAATTTCAAGTCAAATTTGAAGATAAAATGATCAGAGTTATGAAATCTTGTTCAAGTTTATTTATTAATTTTTTAATTGAGTTCAAGCTGAATTCGACTTTAATCAAGCTTAATTAATTATATATTTGATGTTAAAAATTTTAACATAATTAGATTCATAAAGTTTAATAAAAATTGATATAATTCATTATGTGTTATTTGAATTATTTGTTGAAGTTTAAATATTAATATGAAAAGATTTAAATGTACTCATGTAACTATTTATTATATATATATATATATATATATATATATATATATATATATATATATATATATATATATATATATATATTTTTAAAAGAGTATAAATTATAAAAATTGTATACAACAATAACAAGCCTTAATCCCATTAGTGGAATTTCGTCTCATTGGTCCTATTATGTGTCAAATTCTCATTTAAATCAAGTATACTAAGATCATTTTTATACATCTTAACCAAATCTTTTATGTCTCACCTTTCTTAATATAAGGCAAATCTAATTCATCTACTCTCCAATTTTCGTCATGGTGATGCTTTATGTGTAAACCATCTAATCTAATCTTATCTATTCTACCAACTTTTTCTAATATACTCACTTTGCATTCTATCTCTAAGAGTAAAGCCACTCATCCACCTAAGCATCCTCATCTCTCTAACACTTAACTTAGTCTTATGCTTCTCTTTTATTGGCCAATATTCTACACTATAAGTCATTACAGGTCTTACCACTATCTTATAAAAATTGTATAATAACATTAAATTATGTAGTCAAATAAATATTAAATTATTATTGAATGAATATTTTATTGTATTTTTATCATGCTACTTGCTAAATAATAAATTAATATGTTTATGAACATAGATAAACAAACACATCAATGTATAAACTTGTTCATTAATATGATGTCCTTTTAAAATTTGATTCAAATTTATTTAATTATATAGATAAACAATTACAAATTAATATTATTCGAACAAATATCAAGTTGTTTCTAGACTATGCTTGTTCGCTTTTAGCCATGTGTGCGAAGTTCAATAATTTTCTTTCTTGAAATAAAAAGATTTTTTATTATTCTGAAATATTGTTTCTTTCACAAGTTTAAACATTTAAATTTATTATTTTTTAAATATAATTTGTTGCAAACAAAATCATTTGATGTCACGTCTTTAGAGTAAACTAATAAATATATATTATTTAATACCCCAATCTCTAGCAATATTCTCTCTTTATTCCTCATACACAAATGTGTTCTTGATGCTCTTAGCACTATGAACAAGCAAAAATTGACCAACAAATTCAAGAGAATAATCTCTAAAAGCCTTAAAAGATAGTTTTTAATAATTTTAGCATAATGGCCTCAGGGATGGCCCTTATGCCCATTTATCTTCTTAATTGAAATCCCCAACATCCTCATTATCCATCATTTAGTAACTCAAACTTAATATAAAAATAATTTGGCGTTGTGATTCAAACTCATGATCTCTTGGAGATGATGTAGCTCAATTATAAAAATAAATTAATATACATATGGTATATGATCATGATGTAGAAGGATTGATCCCAATTGCTTGATGTTGCTCAATTCTTGTAGAACTTACAACCATTAACTAGTTCATTTGAGATGTGTAGGCTAGTAACTATCAAATGATGAGAACAATTATGATGAACATTAAAAAAATTGGCCAGAAGGCTTATAAATTTTTCCATTGAGAGGAACAAGCAAACTATCTTGGATTTTGTTTACCCAAGTTCATGAATTTAAAGAATAAGTTGGATGACCAAAAGGAGCACACATCAAGCACCAAGTTTAAGAACATATATTAATAAAATTACATATGATTCTTTGTTACACATACATATCATAGATGTACCCTTCATAATAATCAAGAGTTTTAGGAATTTCACCTTTAAATGGGAGCTCTCTACAAACCTCAACCTTTCATATGGTGTTTCATATGAGTATTTTCAAGAACATCCACGATAATTATATAACCTAAAATGAGGGGAGTCTAAGCATGGACAACCTAGCTAAAGAAATCCTATGATTTTGGTGTTTGGTGTAATGTGGATATTTTAGTCATGTGAATATTATATTATAATTTAAATTATGAATTCATGATTTGATAGAGGGATTCATAAGAGTTGTCAAAGGATGCTAGTTGACAATTCTGAAAGCAAATCAAGATATCTCACAACAAGTTGCGAGTCAATGAATGCCCTTTGAAAATTCTTAAGGAGATCAGTCTTTTTTTTACCCCTTTATAACATGCGATATGTTGAAAACATTTAAGTTCTATAATAACTTATCAAAATTTTTTATGAAGTTTTGTCTTGGTCACTAGTTAAGCGGTGATGAAAAATCTACTATGCCCTTACTTGTAATATAAAAATAATAGAATGAGAAAACTAAGCATCACCATTAGACAACTACACTTAGGGTGATATTAATCATCATCTTTTTATTTGAATCATTCATGTTTAATTCATATTGATTTCTTTGTTAACCACTCACTAAAATTTAGCACCGACCTATGGTATTGAGCGATCTTGAAATTACAAACTTTTAGTTGAATACTACAAAAGTTAAAATGTAAGAAATACATTTCCATGTATATAACTATACTTAAACATCACATATCCACACATATAACTAAACTTTAGTTTCTATGTAAGATCCAAGGCCCTTAGCACCTACAATAGCCATAAAAGGACTTATAAAATAAAATTCATTACAAAAATAAAATATAAAAATAAAAGAAGAAAAGTGTGTGTGTGTGTGTGTGTGTGTGTGTGTGTGTGACAAAGAGAGAGAGTAGATTTGGGCTCAAAGAACCCATCTATCTTGTTCTTCCTTATGAATTTTTGAAGTTAAAAATGAAATACGTGAGATGACATTTTGATAAAGCTTCAATAAAGGAGATGACATTGGGAGGATTCTTTAAGAAAGATTTTGCATCTTTTTTTTCTTAATAAAGATGATAAGCTTCTCTTCATGGAAATGTTGAGCTTAATATTCTTATATTGATTTGAGTTTTAATTGAGTTTCATGGAGTGTAATAAGTAATTATTATTGTTAATTCTATGACTCGTTATTAATGATTTGCGACTCATCATAAATGTGTTTTATAGTGGACCATTAAAGTTTCACATTTTGTCATTAATATAACAAATTAATTCTTAAAGTTTTTTGCAGGTTTGAAAGCCCCGTCGTGCTCAAGAGGGCGCGACGAGATGAAAACTCGGATGTAGTGTTGCAAGATAAATTGTTACATCCATTAGATATCGGTCCCCTAGGCAAATGCTCAAATTTTGTCTAATTTCAAAAAAAGATGAATATATATTGTATTTTCTTCTTTCAGTGTGAGGCCTCATCGTGCTCAAGACATGAGATAAAACCGTTTATGGTGTGAGACCATATGCTCAAGAGGAGTAAATAAGTACATACCCTCTACACGGAATGTGAGGTATGAGAAATTTAGACTAAAATTCAGGACTTAAATAAATTCAAATGGGAATTACCTAAACTTAAGTCAAACAAAAGAATATATGATAAATATGAAGATAAATGTTAAATCAAAGAGAAATAGGGGGGGAGCCTTTAAAGAAAATTTTGGAAAGAATGAAACACTCATTTAAAATATAAGTAAAATTTGGAGAGGCTTTTATTAAACTCACAAACTCTAATAGCAATTTTCTATGGCTTAAATTGAAGTAATGAGTGAGTTATCTTTTTTTGTAAATTTCTTAAAACTAAACAAGCTCTAATTGAAATTTGAGGTGACTAATGCTAAACTCATAACAAACTTGCAATAAACTTAAAGTCCATAGGTGAATCCAAATTGGGTTTAATAACTCTTATACGAATATGAAGATGATTATTATGCTAGCTAATAAGCATAAGTAGGGCTAAAGAAATAAACACTGAAATTGGTATAACTTATCAAAAGTAATTTAAATTGAACATAATCAAGTTGAAAGAATTGCAAAAAAACTAAATAAGTAAACTAAGTACAGGTAATATTTTAAACCACAATCTAAATCAAAATGTCTTTTTCAGTATTTGCTTTTTTAAATGAAGCTAGGAACGATACAAATCAATCATAAAATCATAGACTTCCTTTAATAAAAAATTAAGAAACTTCATTCTAATTATGATTTTAAAATCAATGATTTTATTAATTAGGTGGAATTATCTAATAAACACTGCGTTCGCATAGAGATTTCAAGTGTAAATTTTAATGCAAAAATAACTAAATTGGAATTAAATAAAAAATATAAAATCAATCTCATAATTCAAAAATAAAATTACCTAAATTACAAATACTCCCGCATGGGCCCCGACATTATGATGAATGCTGAAATGCAAGTGTTTGAGGATGTTGCACGGGTTGTTTCCCGGTTTAGTCTTAGGATTGGGTTCGGGTTAACAAAATCTAAAAACATATAATAAGAGTTTCAAATTAGTGAAATATCTGAGAAACTAATTATGTGAGGTGACAGTAGATCTAATCCTATATTAGCAGCTAAATAGAGTTGATAAAATCTAAATCTCTTAAACATATTCAAATTAATCAATTTTTCAAATCAAATTAAGTAGCAATCTGAAACTGCTTAAATGAAACTTTATCATTAAAAACTTAAATCCAACTAAATCTATCCATCTTCCGCAATTGTTTGTGATTGACATTTCATTAAAAATATATCAAATGTTATCTTGTTCATCTCAATATTGCCCACTGTGAAATTTTTTTTATAACTATTTAAAGAATGATGGTTTTACATGCATAATACTTAAAATATGAGGCTCCGAACTTTAAAATTTACCAAAATAATACCTTGTTATAACAGAATTTGGTTCTCTCTTTGGCAAATCCATCACACTGACGAGCTCGTCGCACTCGCCGATTTTTCCACCACCGTGGAAATGGAAACTTGCCCCTTGCCTCCCTGACCTCACATGGCCTGCAAAACAGCAAGAATGACAACTTTAAATCCTACAGAATTTTAAATCTTATTTCTCCTCTTCGTCTGTCATACAGTAAAAATGACAACTTTAAATCCTCTAGAATTATAGCTTTACTTTTTCCTCTATCACGCCAAACAGCAAAAATAGCAACTTTAAATATGCAGAATTTTGGATCCCATTTCACCTGCCAAACAACAAAAATGACAACTTTAAATCATACAAAATTTTACGCCCTCTACTTTTTCCTGTTTTGCCTGCCAAAAGCAAAAAACGCAACTTTAAAACTGAAGGTTGCGTAGGGGTGTGGGAGTAAAGACAAGCATTACCTTCGCAACATCTCAGTTCTCTTTCTCATCAAGAGCGGAACTGAATGGAGAAGAAATAGAGGGAACGGTAGCGACATAGATCCGCGAATTAGGAGTGCATCGGCCTTAAAATGTGGTAACAAGGCATGCCAGCAACTATTTGTGATGCCGTTATGAAATTTAATTGGTTAAGTGTTATTTTTGTTTATATTTGGATGCTTTAAGTGTTATTATTATTAATTTTTAAATTTGAGTGTTAAATATTATTGTGTTTTAAGTGTTATGTATGTAACCCATCCCTAAAGAATTTAGTAATTTAGTAATTTTATATAAAAAAAGTAAAAATAAGCTATTTATTCTCGATCTCTAAACCTACACCCACACTCCACACATCCCACTTTCGCACATCATCTCTTGATCTCTCTCCTCTTCAAAAGTCATGATTATCTCTCTCTATCTTTTTGTATCTTAGCTGCACATTTTATATCGATGCATCCTAATCCCTCTCTTATTTCTTGGCACCACTTAGAGTGTTACTCATAAACTAATGCCTAAACTATGGAGTTAAAATAGATAAATATAAATCAATATTTTCCACTGTTATTGATCAATATTTCATTTATCTTTCATTTTTTAATATTTTCAACAAAAACATGAAAATCTATTTGCATAATATTTGCTTAATGATTAATAAACAACTTGTTTTGTAAAGGATTATTTGTGATATATTATTTATTTATTTATGTTATTTCTAATATGTATGTATATATATATATATATATATATATATATATATAATATTTTATTGAATGAAATAAAATTATCATAACTCTCATATAACAATATGAGTTATAACTAACATTTTAAATAGTTATATTATAAAATTATAGTAAATTTAATATTATTTTCAAATCTTAATAAATTATTAAAATATTTTTATTATTAAATATTAATAATTAAATTGACCACCACGAAAATAATACAGGTTCGACATCGATCGTGGCGTATGCCTCAATGGCTATGCTCTTTGTGAATCATAGATACTTGATAGGACAAACAAACACCATAGACTTAAGCTGTCTCCTTGACAAACACCGCTCTATAAGGATTTCTTTGTCATAACCCATGTGTTCGATGATCCTTCTCGGTTGTCACTCCTTAAGTAGATTAGGGCATTTGCGGATGATGGAACCATGAGATCTAGATTGGGCATGTCATCATTCCCCCAACCATCCGGTTTAAGCTGAAATGATGAATTTCATAATCTAAATTCTAAAACTCCATATGCTACTACTATATGCTATGCATTAAGCGATATAATTTGTCGAAAGTTCTCTTTCACTTATGAGAGGGTAATTAACTATAGAGACTTGCGCCTATAGGAAACCTGGAACCTGATCTAAAATTCTCACCAAATGAGGATGAAATCTCTGGGTAGTGTCTTATCTACTATTCCATCTGCCTTCTGAAAATTATTCCAACACATTCAAATCATACTCTCTTCAATTCAATATTCAAAATATTGTAGAGGTCGATAATTTTGAGCCTTTGCAAGTCCATCGTTAATCTCATTCAAGTTCTTTAATTCTTTTCAACTACATAATGCAAAATGCAACACCGTCCGTTGCAAGTTTCATTTACACTCATTAATAAGCTGTCGAGTCTTCATGCAAGCTTATGCTTATTTAAAAGCTTTTAGAATTTTTGTATATGTAGGTTTAGCTTCAATTTATCATTTTCATTAAAGTTCAGTTTGAGCTTATCAACACATTTATTTGTTCTTGTTTAAGTCTCCCATCAGTCCCAAATTCTCCAGATCGCGATTGGCATGTCGGGGTTATTCGACCTTCTCACTCTCGAGTCGATATCTTACTGTAGTGTTTTTCTACTCGTTAGCTCTAATGAGCATAACAGAGTCTTCAAACACCTCTAATTTTAATTCAGATTTTAATGTTGAGCTCAGAGTTCATTTTATATTAAATTAATTAAATCCTCGATTAGTCTGAATTTTGGCAACCTCCAGGCATCTTCCTCGTATAGAAGGCTACATCAGGGGCTATTCGACTTTTCCATCAGCTCTACTAAGCATAACGGTCAGTGTTTTATGACATTACGGCAGTGGTCTTCTACCCGTTAGCTCTACTGAGCATAATAGGTCAAACCCGTCAACTCTACTGAGCATGACGAGATCTTCGTACCTGCAGCAAATTCTGACATTGCTCTTAGAAGAGCCCGATTTTCACCTAAGAAAGATTCATCCATCGTTATAAATCTGATTAGATTTGTATGGATGGAATAACTCAAATTTAGTAGCACTTTGATAAGCCTCCTTGCGACATGACATGGTCCTCTTCTTTAATCGTTTCATTTCCCAACTCAACCAGTTAGTATCTGAATGGACTTTCGGAGGATTTCTTGTATTCCAATATCTCGAATATAACCATGCCGTAAATATGAATAAATCCCATCGATAAAGCTCGAACTATTTTGCGTCAAGCATGCCTTTATTGAATAATTGGCACTCTAAGTCGATCTCTCTTTCCTGCTACTTTTACTTTTCATTACCAGGTGAGGACTTGCCACGGCTCTTAAACAAAGGGATGAGGTTGAAGTCGGCTGTGCTCAGGCATGTGGAGTCTCCGGTTTGGCTTGCTTGCATGAGGGAAGGAGGGCTCACGGGATTCTTGTGTCACATAAAAAACTGAGGAGAGGGCACTAGGTTCCTTACCAAAGGGGGCAGGATAGTCCAGAATAGGGACGAGATAAGGCTAAGTGAGGTGATGGGAGGGATGACATGTCAATCTATTATTGGTCGAATGAGAGGTGGAGGCATGGGGATGGGCGACTGGGAGTTTCGAAGCATTGACTGTGTATAATTAAATAATAATTAGGTAGATTTATCTCGAAACGCATATTAATTTTGATGAAATTTTAAGCGCGATAACCTTAGTTAAATTGGATGTCTATTCTAGGTAATTTTGATATTCCGGATGCAATGACGCAATCCATTTTACGATCGAAGGTCGTTTGGTTCTAGTCAGTGATGAATTAGGTCAATTTCTGCTCAAAAATATGCATTATCACTTCTGGCCGCTCGGCGTTTGCATAGACTTGTTTGAATCAAGCACGAAAAGTCTTGTTTGATAGATTTCAACATTTTGATCCTAACGACGTGATCAATTTTATGAACATAGATCATTTGGATGTTGTCGTAGCCTCCCGACTCTGATATATGTATAGCCACTTTGACGGCTTGACCTCTTGATTAGTTGATCATCAGATTATCCAAGATGTATATTTAGACCAATTTTGATGTTCTAAACATGATGGTAAAGTCCATTCATTGATTGAGGATCATTTTGACCAATTTTGTTGATGTTCAGTGTATTTCAGCTTCGATTTGTGATTTGAAGCTCGTCGAATTCATCCTGTGAACTCGACTTGACTTATAGCGCATGCATGGAGGTCAATAAATGCCCCCCAAAAATGTGTTTTGCATATGGAGTGAGTCATGTTTGTTGAAAACTGGTTGACCCATCGAGTCAACCCTAAATCTCAAATTATTGCAGCTTCAATTTGAATGGCTTTGCTGAAGAGCTTCTTCCACTATCTACTCTTTGCTTCAATGAGTTTGCTGAAGATTTTTTTTTCTTTTGTGTTATCATAGATTTGGGTTTCTTCTAACTCTAGCTTCATGCTTGATCGAGTTTTATGGAAAAATTGGTTTGATTATTTTGAGATTTGAAATTCCTTCTGTCATAGCTTTAAGCTTGATAGACTTGATTAAGGATTGACCTGATTTGTCCATATTGACTTGTCAGGAAGTGCACATATATCTTCAGTCCTATGCTTGCTTCTTTGATGGACTCGTTGAAGGGTGCATACAGATGACCCAGCCTTCTGGCTTATATTAGATATATAATATTGAGTTATCAGTCTAGCAATAATTTCTTTAACAGATTGAATAACCACAGAATCCCTTTAATTTATCCATTGGCATCGTATGAACTATGTAGTTACTTCCTCGATCCTGTGCTTTCTGCTTTGGTGGACTTGATGAGGAAATTGACTTTGATCTATGCTATGCGCTTGATCAAACTTTTGAAAAGAGATTGAAATATTACCTTGTAGGTAATATAAAGATTGATTTGAGGCAGCTCTGAATTGAGAATTATTTTCTCAGATTGTCTTGCTCCATCAAGTAGAAAGACCACTTAGATTTTCCGCTTAATCACTGTAATTTAGTTTGAGATTGAACATCTATCATCATACTAACTAGCAAGAGATCTTCATTGCGACCTTTTCTTATGGCTTGTTGAGTGAGGAGAGCGTCAACAACTCGGCCATTTATGGGCTTGTTGAGTCCGACCTTTAAAACCTACTCGGGTCTTTGACTTAAGCTATGATGGATTGATGGTTTGGTCATTAGACTAATGAACAGGGGCTCTTTCATTTTGTCCTTTTCTTGTAGCTTATTAAGTGATGAGAGCATTAGCAATTTAGCCACTTGTGGGCATGTTGAGTTCGACCTTTAGAACCCGTTTGTGTCCTAGACTTGAAGATATAAATGTTGATGGTTTTCCAACTTAGTTTATTGAAGCTTCCAAAATTGAGAGTTCTTTTAACTTGATCTTTGAAATTTGACAAATCTTGGAGGAAATTTTTTAACATTTAGGGCTATCTTTTCATGTGTAGAAATAAATTCTTTTTGTTCTTACAAGAGCCTGCAACTTTGACCATAACAGTTATAGATATATTCAGGGATCTTGATATAAAGCTCAATGTCAACCCGAATATATATACAAGATGACCTCTTATTTCATAGGAGAGGGTTGAATAACATTGATCATAAAAAAAGGGCTCCTGTATAACATGGAGATTGTAGATTAGTTTAGAAATACTTTACAAAGCTTGATTCCCTTTTAATAAAAAATGGGCATGATATAATTGCAATCATAATATGTATTTATCTAAGGATCTTAGCTTAAAGCATGATATCAACTTAGATATATATATATAAAAAAATGCCCATTGTCTAACAGTGTAGCTTTCACAGTAACTATTGAGAGAATTTGAAATGTCTTTGGTCCTATGCTTTGTGCTCTCGAACTTTCTGAAGACTACCTCCTAAGAGTTTGAAATTTATATTTTTTTCTTGTCCTTGCTTTGTGCCTTGGTGGACTTAATGGAGTTGATGATTTGTTGTTGAGATGAGAATATCTTCAATCTTATGCTTTGTGGACTTGTTAAAGATTCAATCTCTAAATTTGAAATTTTTTTCACCTATCATGGCGTGCCTTAGTGGACTTGATGGAGTTGATGACTACAGTGTGGTGTTTATTTTGGATGTCACCACAGATCTTAGTACTTATTGAAGTGATCGGGATATGAAATAACTATCTATCTCAAAGGTATAAATCACCACCCTATAATGGACCTAATCACCTAATAAGGACTCCTAAGGCATGATGGGTCTTCAAATGTACCAGAGATTTCCCCCTACTTTATATTGAAAAGTAAAGCAGTGTTTATATTAAGTCGAGTCTGTTAAATTCCTTATGGAGGCAAGCCTCCATAGTTAAGTACATCCTAAGAAAGGTGAATTCCTTAGGAATACTCTCGATTAAAGTAGACAATTATTGTCTCTAAAGATTTTAAGATTAAGACTATCAAAGGATTGGTCATGTTTGGAAAATCAAATGGGATAGATCAAATAGAAAGACTTATTTTGGAAGTTAAAGGAGATGAGTAGAGAATGCTCATGACTAAGGAAGCCTAGTGAACATTCCAATCTATCATATAATTAGGCTTTACATATTTGAAGTTTGAAGAGATTTATTCTGTTTGAGTTGAAATTTAATTAGATTACTAGGACTTATAATCCACCAACACAAGATTGTGGAAATACCTAAGAAGTGAGGATTTATGCTTGTAGCCCGAAGAAAACAACAACCTCAGATCCTAGATCTAGGGAGCTTTGGCATAAGCCAAAGCACGACCTAAGTCTAAGCAAAGTGAGTATATAGTTTACCTTCATAAGAGAGAATAAATCACTCCACTACTGGGCTTACAACCGCTTGGAGTAACAGCCAGCTAACTCCTCCTACACTTTAAATCTATGTAGTTTGGTCATATGAAATTGCAAGATGGTTGGACTATTATTTATTTAGAAAGAGACTAAAGTCCTTAAACTCACTCTCTAAGAGACTAAAGCATGAGTGGTATGAGTAATAATCTACAAAATCTTTTCAAATTTTATTTGAGTTTTGAGACTTCATTTTGATAATGGCTTTAGGATTTTAATATGCCTAAATGCATGGTGAAGTAGAGTTGTTGGCCAAATCAAGAGAGAAAGAAGGTGAAGCTCTGTCAGTAGGGGTTACTCTCATAGGTCGTCCCTATGCATGTAAGGATGAAGGCCCTCATTTTGCAAGAGTGATTCAAGATGTATGCATGATGTGAAACATACAACATTCAGCTAAGAGGTTGCTAAATATTTTAATTATCTTATTTATAGACTAAGCTTTATGGTGAGGTTATGAGTTATATAAAATTTTAATTACGAGTGATTAATTGGGTAGAAAATTTATTTTATTCTAAGAGCTTAATCACATCCAGGCCACAAATTCAAATATTAATCATAAAAAACTATGAAAAGCATGCATTTTCTAATACACAATGTAAACATAATATCAAATAATTTTATAAAACTAGTGCAAAAGAATAATATGTCGTAATCGGTTTCACATAACCCAAAAAAAAAGAAAAGATGGGTAGCCGAGCTTTACCCTTATACAACTCAGAATTAAAATAATAGTTACAATTATAATGAATGAATGCTATGGCTGATTTCATTCTTCATGATTCATGTCTTCATCTTCATATCTCAATTTGATTTGATTTTCTTCACTTCAAAGGCATCACATGGCCTCCCAGAACAAAGGCTTCTAGCCAATGCTCATCCTTATCCCCTATAGCACGAATTCTAATTCCTAATTGTAGATTTATATTAAGAATAGGAAAAGTAAATCTAGCTACTCTGCAAAATATAGGTTAGTTAAACATACATACATTCCAAAGCTTATATTTGTAATTTAGATGTAGCACTGCACATAGGTAACCAAGCCCACCCTAACTTAGATTATGGTTAGAGGCTTAAGAAACCCAAGAAAAATATTTATATTTGTTTTATAGTGGCCCCTTAAACACAATTCTAGAAAATATAATAATGATCACAACTTAACATCTAGTCTACAAAATATACACTCTAACATCCAGCCTAAACTAATACATCATAAAATAAAGCATATATCACACCATGCACTGTCCTAACATAAAGCTAAAAGTGATGACTTAATTATAATGTGTGTGTTAAGGCTTGTGTGGTATGTCTTACTAGGCATTAGAGTTGTAGTTTTCTAAGTTTGGAAATGTTCAATTTAACATGAAAGGTTAATTTCACTTGAAGTTGTTTAATTGATTTGAGAATTTTAATTTATGTTTTCATTTGTTTCATATGATTACACTTAGTAACTAAGAGTTATAAAAGAGAAGAAAAGGATTGCCCCTTTCATCCCTATCTTAAGCCACTTTCTAAAGCATATTGATTTGATTTAGTTCTCTTTAGTGAATGGCTTATATATTTTTTAGATTAATCCTAAATTTAGGTTCACTTTAAATAATAATATTCAATGTGAAAGGCTTCTTAAGATTAATCTAATTGAAATACAATCACATGATTTATGTTCAATCATTCTTTTTCATCACATATAACATGCATATGATTTAATCCTAAGTGTATATATACATACAACATGTTTTAGCACACTTAAATGATGAATGTATATGTGCATATTTGAAGTTTATATTTCTTATTTGATTGAATTATTTAATCATATTAGTTTAAATCTCTATCTAAATTCTTATAAAAAATATATAGAGATGAAATTAAATAGGTACGTGTCATTTTTAACCAGGGAAGTGAGGTAATCAAATGACCTTCTTGGGGCTAACTAAAGCCTCATATTTTCAGGATGTCCAAATTATAAACCCATTTGCATTCAAACATATGTAAATTTGTATGCATGAATATAAGAAAGAAAGCTTCAAAATTCATGACCAACTAATTCAATCAGCTAGCCAATTATGGATGCATGTATCTTTGATAAAAGAAAAGGGGTTTTAATTCCATAATTAAATACACACACATATGTATAAGAGACATAAGCTAGTACATGCCATTATTAATCAGGGAAGTGAGGTAATCAAATGACCTCCATGGGGATACTTAAAATCTCAGAGGGATATCCACTAAATATTTGATTTTCTCAAATACATATGGATGTATACATAAATAAAGGAAGAAAACCATGCAAATGTTGTATTTTTATTTGATTGAAACATTTATGCATATGGAGTAAAGTATTATCCAAATTCTAATGTAAAATATATATATAAATGAAATCAAATAATGCCACATTGTTAACCGGAAGTAAAGTAATCAAATGACCTCCTTGGGGCTAACTAAAGTCTGTGTTCTGGATGTCCACTATATACTTATTAACATTCAAATACATATACAACTATATATGAATTAAGGAAAAGAAAGCTTTACCTCACATGTCTAAGATATAAGCACGTGCATTTAGCATCATAACACCCATTATTATTCATTTTAAAACTTTTGAAAATACATTTGGATTCAGTAGTGATAATAGCCACATATATTAAATTAAATCAACACATTCAAGCTTTATATAAAGGAAAATCATTTGATTTAATTTAACTTTGAAAAGATGAATGCATGATTTCAAATGACATACAACATTTAACATGATTGAAAAGGAATAAATAAACATAAACATATGATTTTATTCAATTAAATTAATTTCTAAGGACAATCATATCAAATAAAATCATTTAAGATAAACCAAAGCTTCTTTAATATCATTTTTCACCTCATGTGTTGATTTGATTTAAGGATGTGAGAAGAAATTTGCTGATCCTAACCCATTCCATGTTTGTTAATTAAATTGATTTAATGAAATGTGATTAAGTTGATTTTATGGATTAATTAAGTTATAATATGCTTTAAATCCATTAATTAACCCTTGCCTATGTTACCTTAATTTAATTAACCAAATAATTATCAGCCAACATGATATCACATGAATGGAAAATAAATTTGCAATGATCTTAAGAAATGAAAGGGGCCTAATGCAATTAGCTTATGGTTAATTGTTAATTAAGTTAAAGAATTTAATTAAGTACTCTTATAATTATCCCACACATGTGACTAATTATAATCTTCTTATGATTTCCTTAGGTTGTTGAACACCTAAGGGTCTACCCAATACTTCATTAATTAGGTCTTGATGTGATTTAACTTCTTAATTAAACCAATTAAGTATTTAATTAGCCAATTAATCATTAATTAATTTTTCTTTAAATGTGGAAGGAACTTGGGGAAGGAGATTTGGAAAGAGGTCCCGATACTACTCCATAAGTTCCCTCACTGTAATTAATCAATTAATTACTGTTCACATGCTTAATTAACTCATAATTAAATTAAGAAGATAATTAGGGCTTAATCATCTAATTTCTCTAATTAATTTACCAATAAATCCCTAGAAAATTAGGGGAGGTAGAGGTCATCCCCTTAAAAAATTTCAGAAAGTTTGGGGTTAATTAATTAAGTAATTAAAGAGTAATTAAATTAATTAATTTTTATAATTAAACCCTAATTAAGCCCTAATTACCATTCAAAATTAATTAATAATATTTTAAATAAATTCTCCATTGAAATACCTTCAAAAAAAATATTTATTTGTATTTTTATAATTTTTTTTATTATTTGTTATGATTTTCTAAAGTTTCAACTGATTTAAATAATATTTCATGCTTTAATAGAGTTTATTGATTTATTTTTACTAAAATAGATTAGTTGAACTTCAGAATGCAATATCTCCCAATCCAAAAAAATTTTTTAATTTAAAATTTTATGGTAGGTGTATTTTAACTTCAGTTCCAATCCCTGAATATTTCAAATCAATCTGATATGTATTTGTGGTTTAATTATTAAAAGTTGATTTTTACTAAAACCTTAATTAATCTCAGAATAATTAGAAAAAATTAAGGATTTTTGATTTTTTGGATTTCTCTTGAAGAGACGAATCCAAAGAGCCCTTATTTGCAATTTTTAGTTAAATATTTTATGTTCTATGAAGTTTTGAAGTTTTAGATAATTTAAATAATTTTTAAAAGCCAAAAATGCCCTAATTTCTTACTTAACCCACTTAGCGGCGCTGATTGGACCACGCGGTGCCATGCGTTACCGTGTGATTGGGCCATGTGGTTCTGCATGGTAGCACGATTGGCTGGCGCAACATTGACGCGAACGAGGAAACTGGACGACACACATTTTGATTGGATCGTGATCACAAGATCAAATCCCACGCTCGAGGGCTCAATCACACGATCTAGTGGTAATCATCCATCCATTTTTCTAAATGGGAGATCGATCGGTGCATTTTCTCCCCTGACAAAGTGACGCAACAAGAAAATCGAATGGGAAAATGCAAAAAAATGAACTAGAGAGTATGTTTCGAGCTCGATTTCATGACTATTCTCGCTAGAAAACTCTTATTTTTTGCATTGGGATTTAGGGCCAACTAAAGGATTTGAAAATTACCTCGCTAGGGAAGATTTCCAATAGCTGTGTTGATTCGAGCACACTCGTGAATACGAGATGAAGCCTTTGGATGAAATCTAGACCCTTGCCTTCACTTGGAATGTTGTATCCACCAATGGTTGCCACCTCCACCGGATTCTTGGTTTTGGTGTTTTTCCATTGAAAGAAGAAAGTGGGTTTCTCTCTTTCACCTGGAGTTCCTAGAGCTTCTATAATACATGAATTGAATCAAATGAGTGTATTTTTTTCTTATGTGGGTGGCCGAAAATCACCTATAATGGTGATTTTTTGGCTCATAGTGGATGTCCTATGGCTTGGGGTGGTTGAGAATGGAAGGGAATCATCCTAGGTGGCTTAGTTTGGTTGGCCAAGAGGAATTAGTGGGTGTCCTATGGGTTTTAAATGCTCTAATGGAGGAGGTGAGGTGAATTCACCTTCGTATGGGTCATGGACGACCTAACCTCCTCTTATATCCGGTTGGTTAGTGTCCTAGATGCCTAGCTGGACCAATGGAAGAGTGTCAAGTGGCTAAGGAAAGCAAAAGACACTTCCCCTAAGTGATTTATCTCATGTGATACCTTTGACCTAAGGGTAGAATGTTCATTTAACATTGAATTTAATTTGGGTAGATTTGAAATGAGTCAAAAGCGAGTTAGGAAACATTTCATGTCATTTGGAGTTCATTAGGTTATGTTTGGCTCAATTTGACCCATTTGGGTCAAATTGGGTCAAAATGGGTTAGGTTGACCAATTGGTCAAATTTGGTTTAACCAAGGGTTGGGACAAGTTCATATGACCATTTGGAGTGTGTTGATGTCATTAGTTTATTTTAATTTAGTTTAGATTTAATTTTGGTTCATTTGAATTCATTTGGGTCAAATGGGTCAAGTTGATTAATTTGACCCAATTGACCAAATTAACTTGGGTCATGGCTTAATTGAAGGTCAAGTTAAGGTCAAGTGTGTTGATTTTGGGTTGATTTGAATCATTATTTTCAATGGATTTGTCTTAGGTTGTAATTTAGTTAGTTTGGGTTCATATGGGTTAAAGGGTTGACTTAGTCAAAGAGCTAGTTTGACTTGGTTTGACCTAATTTATGATAATTGATCAATCTAGGATGATCAACAATCATGTCATGAAGTTTGAGTTGGCTTAATTCACCTTGATTTGGATTGAATTGGATTTTGGTTCATGTTGGTCAAAGTGGCCACTTTGGCTCAAGTGAATTAGTTGGATTTAGTTGGCTTGATTTTGGGTTGAGTTTGATCTAGTTGAGTTTATATATGGATTTGGGATTGATATATAAATCCAATTGCAATTAGTTTGGGTTCAGATGAGTTTTAGTTTATTTGAATATTTTAAATCAAATGGGCTGAGTTGGGTTTGACTTGGGTCTATTTTGACTTGGCTTGATGATTGTAGATTTCATTTATATTTGGAATGGTGATTGATGGAATGATTGATTTGTGAGAAAATCAATTGAAATTTTTTTTGAATTTGAATGATATTTTGGCTAAGTTCTTGAAATTGATTCAAAGAACATAGGAAGATTTTTGATTTAATTTGATTTAGTTTGATTTAGTTTTGATCATTTGAATATAGATTTGATTTATATTTATGGAGATGATTGAATATATATATTGATTATGAGAAAATCAATTGATTTCATATTGATTTGGATTTGGCTTAAGCTTAGTCCATAAGATAAATCATGGGCTTAGGAAAATTTTGATTATGGGCTTCAATCATTTGGCTTGGAATTTGAATTTGGATTTAGATTTGGATCTGAGATTGAGTTTGATTGTAGGTTTGATAAGGTGAATCTGGATTGGATTTGGGTTGTAGGGTAGGAGGGTTATCCTAATCCCTAAGGCATAACTTAATCTTATGATTAACCCTAAGTAAGTCTCAGGTTTAGGTTAAGTGCATGCTTTGTGCTTTGATAGACTTGTTGAAGATTTAATCTCAAGATTTTATGGTTCATATTTCCTTCTATCTAGGCTTTATGCCTTGAAAAATTTGGCAAAGCAATTTCTTGAATTATCTTGAAGACTTGTCAAGTAATACGAACTTACCTTCTATCCTAGCTTTCTTCTTTCATGGGCTTATAGAAGGATGCCAGTAGACGACCTGACCCTTAGAGCTAGTGTTGGGTCAATGACAAAGAGTCATTTATCCCACGCTTTGCTCATAACAAACATGTTGATAACATAACTCTCTTAGTTCAGCCTTTGGCTTTGTATGAACATTGTGATGACCTCTTCTGTCCCTTTCTCTCTGCTTGATTGGACTTGCAGAAGAAGAGTTTCCTTCGGTCTTTGCTTTCTACTTAACAAACTTGTTGAAGAAGTTGAGATTTCATATTTGATATTGATACCAAACTTGACTTATTGCCTTCTTGAGTAAGGATATTTTTGTTGGATTTTCCAAATGACCTTACGACCAATGAAGATGATCTCCCAATTTGGACCACTTGAACTCACCAAGTTGGAAGGATTTGGGGGGTTTTTGGATGCTCATCTTTGAACTAATGAAGTAGGAGGACCCCTTACTACCTTTTGGAATGTTGAGTAAGCATGTCAACAACAACTCATATATTTAGGCATGTTGAGTCTAACCTTATGCACGCACTTGAGTATTGGACTTGAGCAAATGATGGAGGATTTTATCATCAGGCTAACGAGGTGGTGGATCTCTTACTACGGCATTTGCAGCTTGTTGAGTAACTAGACCTGTCAATGATTTGGCTATATTTGTGCGTGTTGAGTCTGACTTTATGCACCCACTCAAGCCATAGATTTGATGTATGGATGAAAGATGTGTCTCCAACTTGATTTGTTAAAGTTTGTAGACTTATAAATTTCTCTTTTTGGTCAGTAATAGTTTGAACCTTATGAATTTGAGTACATAATTTGAACATGTATATGGGGATCTCATTAGGCATGATGGCAACCCAAATATAGGAGGAGGCCCCCTATCTTACAGGGGAAAGCATAATATTTTTCTAAAAAATTTTAAAAAATGCACCTTGTCTGACAGTGAGATGTCTGCTTTATTTTAAAAATACATTCTTATGTTACAAGAGAATTTCCAAGCAAAACTTACATGTGTAATGGAGGTGAAGAATAATTAGTATTCTCAACACCAGAGCTAATTTTCCTTCTTGAAAAGTTCAAGGATGCACCGTATGATCGAATGCATTCTTATGATTACATTTTTATGTGTAATACTTTTTCAAATATCGACCATTGATTGATAGCATTAATCTTTCACCTTTGAAAAAATGAGTAGTTCCTCCTTGATATATTTTTCTCAATTGTGAAGGGTCCTTCCCAATTAAGCTCAAATTTATAAATAATTTTACAGTGAAAAATAATTAATCTTCATAGCACTAGGACCAAATTGCCTTCTTGAAAAGCTCGAGAGGTATTCTGATCGAATGCTTTGGACATCCTTGCTTGGTAGACTTCTAGATTTTGTTGAGCTTGGAGCATGACTTCATCAAGCGCATCAAGCTCTTCAATCCGTAGATGAGTATTCTCATCTTGAGTAAGATTACATTGAATGGCTACTGGAGTGAAAAGCAGAAGCTCAACCTCAAGTGGTAGATGACCTCTATCCAAACACTAATATATTATTTGTATGGCGAGAGCAAGCAAATATCCAATTTGCATTTAGCATTATACAAATTTGGTTTTATTTCAGGCTTTGGATTACTGGAGTGAAACACCAATTCATTGATTTTATAATGCTTCCATAAACTCATTGATTTTAAGCTCATGATTTTGAGCTCCCATGGAGATGCCTTTCAAGGAATGCTTAAGCAAGGTGCTCCTGGTGGTGCGGATGCTGACAAGGAGATTTGAGCGAGTGTATTTAATCGATGAAGCTCCATCAAAATACTATTTTACATTTATTCATATATGCATGATCTGCTCATCGTGAAGATCATCATTGAGCGATTTATCTATTGGGATAGGGTGTGCAGTAAAGAAGTATGCCATAATTTGCTAGTTCACCACTTTTTGGGGAACATATGTGATGTCAAATTGTAGCAGAAGAGCAACCCATCGTGCCAAGCGACTTTTCAACACAGGTCTTGTCATCAAGAACTTTAGCAGATCGATCTTTGAGATGAGAGTAATTTTATGAGATAGCATGTAATGATGAAGCTTCAATAAAAAATCGAGCCAAATAATGCTTCTCGATTGAAGAGTATTGCATTTCTTTCTATTAGCCGATTGATGTAGTATAGAGTGTTCTCCTTTCCTTCTTCATTATGCTATGTGAACAATGCAGCTAGAGATTCTTTTAGTGCTACTGTATATAAGATGAGGGGCTATCCTGGGATTGATGCTACAAGAATGGGCGGATTCAATATATATTTTTGATACTATTAAAAGCCCCTCGATATTCTTTGTCCTATTTGAAAGAAGTATCCTTCTACATTAGCTTCTTCCTCTTGGACACAATTTTTTGATTGACGCCTCTAATAAATTTTTGGCTTGGAGGACTGCGATCGAAGCTGACCTCCTCTCGAAGATATGGAGCTGGTTGGTGACGGGATCCCTTGGATGACTCTCCAATGCATCGAGTGTTAAAAATCTCATCACATATGACCTTTTTGTTAGGTACACATTCTTGATGAGTTTTATTTATGGCGGATCTCTAGGAGTATAGTCCAGATGCCGCTATCTTTCTTTAAGACAGTTTTACTTTGAGGCTTTGGCCTCCAAATTTGCTTACCTTTTAGCCGGGACCTTTCTACGATGGATTCTTGGACCTGTGGTCTAAGTGTCATGCCTCGATGCTCACCGCATGAGACTTGAATTTGTTAACATCTTGTCGGGGTTGTTGGAGGAGGTCTCCTTAGAGGAGCAACTCTACCCCGATGACATGACCTTGATATTTTCTTTTCATCCCCTTTCTTCTTAGAAACTTTGAGAGATGCACTCTGCATACAGCTTGAGTTTCCTCACTAGAGAAGCTAAACCCATTGTCGGGTCCGAATGACTATTTGATTTGACCGTAGAGTTGTTCGCTTTACCCATCTTAGGTTGTCAAACCTACTATGGTTGGAACGCTTGCTTCTGGTTGGATAACTGGTTATATAATTTTTTGCTTGAATAATGGTTGTTGAGTATGCAGTTCATCATTTCTCTTTCTCCGCTGCCTCTGAGTTAGCTTGCATCTAGATGAAGAAGCTTCTGCGTCGCTACTTCTCGAGGCTTCGGCCTCCATTTTTTTTTTCTATTGGGACCATTCAGTAGTGGATTCTCGAACATATGGTTCAAGTGTCACACCCCGATATTCACCGTGCAGGAATTGCTTAGGACGGTTTGGATCATTACCCACTGAGAGTAGCCTTTTTAGTGAAGCTTTCTTATTTTCTTTGATAATCAGGCCTTGCTACTTTTTCTTCATAAGACCCTTCTTTTTGATAACTTTCAGCACCCCATGCACTCTAGAGGACAGAGTCTCAGGATGCCTCCTTTATGGGGTTATAGCTTGGTGTCGCTGCTCCCAAAATGATTATTTGATATCACTAGTTGACTCCTTTTTATTTTGAGATTTTCAAACTTTTATGAGTGGGAACACTCGCTTCTAGCATCAAGTCTGGCCGCATGGTTAGTGAATCAAGCAACAACTACTGAGCTCACAGATTAACATTTCTTCTCCTTCTTTTCCTTATACTCAATTTTCCTCTAAGAGGAGACTTGACATCATGCATTTTAATGAAAGGTTCAATTGGAAGAGTGTATTCTGTATGACTGAAACTTTCCAAGATGGTTCTTTCATAACTAGCACCCAATGACCCAATCTTATGAATACAAAGGCTCGCTTTCAAGGAAGCTCAGTAGCAGTAGAGGCCATTCCAATTGTCCTCATCTCCTGCACAGGTTGGCCTTAATTTTTCTCTTTATATTAATTATCTACTTTAATGATGCTGTGACTATTTCTATATTACACTCATCTTAAAATATATTTAAAAAATTTTAAATTCATAATAATGAAATTCTTATCAGGATATTCAGACTTAATTTTTCTGAAGATATTAATTATCTACCATAATGATGCTGTGGCATGAGCATTATATAGTTTTTCTCAAGACTTAATTTATCTCATACAAATAATTTTTCTAAAATGTTTATTTTCAAAATTTTAACGTCTTAAATTTTTTAATTTTACTTTTAAAATTACTTTAGATGTCTTCATTTTTTATTAATCTTCTGTATCAAAGTTGAGAAAATCTATTATTATTGTAGTTTTATGTCATGCATATTTAATATAATGATAGAAGAAGGGCCTACAGAGGCCTTTCGAAATGTTTAAATTACTCAGATTTCAGACTTTCAGTAATTAAAATTATTAAATACATGTAATATGTCTTCGATAAATTATGATTCTAAGCCATTTGAACTTATAGATCATACTTATCCTTTTTTTTTCTTTTGACAATTGGAGATATTTACTGAGAAAATTTTGATGCATCCTATTGATAAATAAGTGACATTTAAATTATTGAAATTTTGTTTCACAAATACTTTTAACGTTGATGAAGATAATGAATAAATTTGTATTTTTATTTAACTGTCATAACAAAGAAAAACACACACACTATATTGGTTGGCATAAATTTGTGTATGCTTATAGACCATATTAAAATATTTTAATTAAAAAATACTAATTTTGACTAAGACTCTAATTTTGACCAATACTACCTTTGTCGTCCCAAGTCGAGATGTGAAAAGTAGAGGTTGCGATAAAATACAATCAAGTAAAATTTGTCAAAATAATCATGACATGAATCTTTTAAAATATTATGTTAACGATAGGCCCCTTGGAAGCGCAGATGATTTGAATAAAAAAATGTGCAAGGGTCATTGCATCGTTGAGTGTTAAATAAGCAAGGGTTCCCCAATATGGAGGATGCAGCAAAAAAATTAGTCCATGAAACTAGAATTAAGTTAGGAACTTGGAATATAGATACTGGTAAATTAATGGAATTAATAGATATTATGGTTCATAGAAAGATAAATATTTTATGTGTTCAAGAAACTAAATGGGTTGGGGAGAAGTAGATTGATAGTTAAGGTTTTAAACTTTGGTATTAAGGTAGATTAATTAGAAATGACATATGTGATTATAGATAAAAGTTTGAAGGCTAATGTTATAAATATTAATAGATGTGGAGATAGAATTATAGCTTTAAAGATTATTATGATACTAAGATTACCAATGTTATTAGTGTTTATGCTCCTCAAGTTGGTTTGGATGTTGGTTCAAAAGAAAGAAAATTTTGTAATGAGGGATTAATACAAAGATACCTCTTGAAGAAAAAATATTTATTGGAGGAGATTTAAATTGACATGTTGGTAGAATGGTAGAAGATTTTAAAATATTCATGGTGGTTATGGATTTTGAGTGACTAATGAAGAAGGTAGGACTATATTAGATTTTGCTTTAACCTACAATTTTGTATGATAATACTTTATTTAAGAAAAGAGATGAACATATTATTACTTATAAAATGGATCTAAGAAAACACGATTTATTATTTTATAAAAATAGATTATTTAGATTATAAAGATTGTAAGGTCATTCTAAGTGAATGTTTAAGCACCTAATATCGATTGTTAGTTTTAGATTTTAAGATGAAAGATTGGAAGATTAAAAATAAATCAAATTATTTTCCTACATTATATGGGGCATTTAAAGAACACTAATAAAAATATTTTAAGAGCTACAAGAGCTTAGAATTTGGGATGTTCATAAGGAAGCTAATGTTATATGGGAAAAAAGTAGCAAGTGAAATTAAGCAAGTTACTAAAAGTGCTTGGAGAATCAAAAAAAAAATTTTAATAAAATAGTTAGTGGTGGAGTTAGAATATGCAAGAAAAGATAAGAAATAAGAAGCATTATTATAAAACTTGGTTTAGATATAAAAACTCAGAGAATTGGGAAAGATATAAAGTGGCATGTAGAGATTCTAAGAAAGCAATATATAATGCAAAACAAAAAAATGCATTTAGTGATTTGTACTATAGATTAGATACTATAGAAGGTGAAAGATGTATGTATAAGTTAGCCAACCAAAGAGATAGGAGAAGTAAAGATCTAGTTCAAGTGAGGTGTATTAAGGATGAAAATTATAAAGTGTTTTTCTTAGAAAAGGATATTGAAAATAGGTGGATGAAGTATTTTGATAAACTTTTTAATGAAGGATCCGAAAATATGATTGATTTTAACAACCTTAATATCCTAAACAAAATAGAGAATTTTATTTTTATCGTCATATTAGTAACCAGTTTAGAGAATCTTTAAAAAAATGAAATGTGAAAGACCGATGAGATGATATTCCAATAGGAATGTTTAGGAGATCAAAGAATTTTTTGGCTTACAAATATTTTTAATGTTATTTTAAAGACTAAAATGATGTCAGATGAGTGGAGAAAGAGTTTGTTGGTTCCTATATTTAAGAATAAAGGTGATGCACAAGAAGGTGCAAATTATAGAGGAATTAAGTTAATGTGTCATACATTAACATTATGGGAGAGAGTAATTAGCATAGGTTTTGATGTGGTACAAAAGTTTCTCACGTTTGGTTTCATGCAAGTTAGATCTACTATGGATGCTATACATTTGTTAAGAGGTTTGATGGAGAAGTATAGACAATGTAAGGAGATCTACATATGATATTTATTGATTTAGAGAAAGCTTATGATAAAGTTTCAAGAGATGTTCTTTGAAGGGTTCTAGAAAAGAAAGGAGTTAATATTGGTTAAACTCAAGACATTAAAGATATGCATACTAGAATTACTTGTGTCCAAACACAAGGAGGATTGACAAAATATTTTCCGTTTCATTTGGATTACATCAAGGATCCTTTAAGCTTATCTTTTTACTTTAGTTATGGATGTTCTTACTAGGCATTTATAGGAAGATGTACCTTGGTGTATGCTTTTCGATGACATTCTTCTTGTTGATAAGACTAGAGAGGATTCCAAGAGAAACTTGAATTATGGAGGTCAACCTTAGAGTCTAAAGGTTTTCATTTAAGAAGATCTAAAGCGAATATATGGAGTGTAATTTTAGTTATAGAAGCTATAGTGGTAGTGTTGTGACATTAGGTGAACAAGTCATTAAAAATTAGCGATTCAGATATTTAGGCTATATTGTTCAAAATAATGGTGAAATAGATGGAGATGTTATTAGTAGAATTCAAGTTGGATGGTTGAAGTGGAGGAATGCATCTGGCTTTGTGTGATAGAAAAGTTCGTTTAAACTTCGCTTAAACTTAAGGAAAATTTTATAAGATTGTAGTAGACACACTAATTTATGGTGCGAATGTTCAAAAAAGAGAAGCATAAGACTAAGTTAAGTGTTACGGAGATGAGGATGCTCAGGTGGATGAGTGGTTTTACTCTTAGAGATAAAATGCAAAATGAGTATGTTCGGAAAAAAGTTAAGAGTAGCTCCAGTGGTAGATAAGATTAGAGAGAGTCGCCTTAGATGGTTTGGCCACATAAAGTGTCTTGTCGATGACCGATTAGGAGAGTAGATGCATTAGATTTGCCTTATGTTAAGAAAGGCAGTATACCTAAAAGACATGGTTAAGATGTATAAAAAATAACATAGTATACTTGAATTAAATGAGAATTTAACACATAATAGGACACAATGGAGACGAAAGATTCATGTAGCCGACCCCACTTAGTGGGATAAAGGCTTGTTGTTGTTGTTGTTGTTATTATTGATGTTGTATATTGGAGAATCTATCCAATTTCAGCTAGACCACAAGATCAACAGTTTTACAACTGATTCAAACCACAAATCGATATGATTGAGTATATTTTGAGCCAATTATTAATCTATTTAAAAATAGCTCTGTCTAAACCTTTATGCAATTATTTTATCAATAAAGCAATATTGCTTTCAATGGTTGTATCTTGAAACATTCAAATGGTATATCCCTAATCTTATCTACCACTGGAACTACTCCATTTTTTTCCCGATTATACTCATTTTCCAATCTATCTCTAAGAGTAAAGCCACTCATCCACCTAAGCATCCTCATCTCTGTAATACTTAACTTAATCTTATGCTTCACTTTTATTGGCCAACATTCTGCACCATAAGTCATTGCAGGTCTTACCACCATTTTATAAAATTGTATAATAATATTAAATTAAGTAGTCAAATAAATATTAAATTATTATTAAATGAATATTTTATTGTATTTTTTATCATGCTACTTGCTAAATAATAAATTAATATGTTCATGAACATAGATAAACAAACACATCAATGTATAAACTTGTTCATTAATATGATGTCCTTTTAAAATTTTATTCAAATTTATTTAATTATATAGATAAACAATTACAAATTAATATTATACAAACAAATATCATGTTGTTTCTAGACTATGCTTGTTAGGCCATGTTTCAGGTTCAATAATTTTCTTTCTTGAAATAAAAATATGTTTTTATTATTCTGAAATATTATTTCTTTCACAAGTTTAAACATTTAAATTTATTATTTTTTAAATTTAATTTGTTGCAAACAAAATCTTTTGATGTCACGTATTTAGAGTAAACTAATAAATATATATTATTTAATATCCCAATCTCTAGTAATATTCTCTCTTTATTTCATACACAAATGTGTTCTTGATGCTCTTAGACTATGAACAAGCAAAATTGACCAACAAATTCAAGTGCATAATCTCTAAAACCCTAAAAAAGATAGTTTTTAATAATTTTAGCATAATGGCCTCGTGATGGCTTATGCCCATTTATCATCTTAATTGAAATCCCTAGCATCCTCATTGTCCATCATTTAGTAACTCAAACTCATGATCTCTTGGAGATGATGTAGCTCAATTATAAAATTAAATTAATATACATATGGTATATGATCATGATGTAGAAGGATTGATCCCAGTTGCTTGATGTTGCTCAATTCTTGTAGAACTTACAACCATTAACTAGTTCATTTGAGATGTGTAGTAACTATCATCGATGATGAGAACAATTATGATGAACATTAAAAGAGTGGCCAGAAGGCTTATAAATTTTGCCATTGAGAGGAACAAAGAAACTATCTTGGATTTTGTTTACCCATGTTCATGAATTTAAAGAATAAGTTGGATGACCAAAAGGAGCACACATCAAGCACCAAATCTAAGATTACATATTAATAAAATTACATATGATTCTTTGTTACACATACATATCATAGATGTACCCTTCATAATGATCAAGCGTTTTAGGAATGTCACCTTTAAATGGGAGCTCTCTACAAACCTCAACCTTTCATATGGTGTTTCATATGAGTATTTTCAAGAACATCCACGAGAATTATATAACCTAAAATGAGGGAGTCTAAGCATGGACAACCTAGCTAAAGAAATCCTATGATTTTGGTGTTTGGTGTAATGTGGATATTTTAGTCATGTGAATATGATATTATAATTTAAATTATGAATTCATGATTTGATAGAGGGATTCATAAGAGTTGTCAAAGGATGCTAATTGACAATTCTGAAAGCAAATCAAGATATCTCACTACAAGTTGCGAGTAAATGAATGCCCTTTGAAAATTCTTATGGATATCAGTCTTTTTTTACCCCTTTATAACATGTGATATGTTGAAAACATTTTAGTTCTATAATAACTTATCAAAAATTTTGATGAAGTTTTGTCTTGGTCACTAGTTAAGCGGTGATGAAAAATCTACTATGCCCTTACTTGTAATATAAAAATAATAGAATGAGAAAACTAAGCATCACCATTAGACAACTACACTTAGGGTGATATTAATCATCATCTTTTTATTTGAATCATTCATATTTGATTCATATTGATTTCTTTGTTAACCACTCACTAAAATTTAGCACTGACCTACGGTATTAAGCAATCTTGAAATTACAAACTTTTAGTTAAATACTCCAAAGTTAAAATGTAAGAAATACATTTCCATGTATATAACTATACTTCAACATCACATATCCACACATATAACTAAACTTTTGTTTCTATGTAAGATCCAAGGCCCTTAGCACCTACAATAGCTATAAAAGGACTTATAAAATAAAATACATTACAAAAAGAAAATATAAAAATAAAAGAAGAAAAGTGTGTGTGTGTGTGTGTGTGAGAGAGAGAGAGAGAGAGAGAGTAGATTTGGGCTCAAAGAACGCATCTATCTTGTTCTTCCTTATGAATTTTTGAAGTTACAAATGAAATAGATGACATGACATTGATAAAGCTTCAATAAAGGAGATGACATTGGGAGGATACCTTAAGAAAGATTTTGCATCTTTTTTTCTTAATAAAGATGGAGATAAGCTTCTCTTCATTGAAATGTTGAGCTTAATATTCTTATATTGATTTGAGTTTTAATTGAGTTGCATGGAGTGTAACAAGTAATTATTATTGTTAATTCTATGACTCGTTATTAACGATTTGTGACTCATCAGAAATGTGTTTTATAGTGGACCATTAAAGGTTCACATTTTGTCATTAATATAACAAATTAATTCCTAAAGTTTTTAACCGGTTTGAAATCCTCGTCGTGCTCAAGAGAGCATGAAGAGATGAAAACTCGGATGTAGTGTTGCAAGACAACCACTCGCTACAACATCCGTTAGATGTCGGTCCCTCTAGGCAAAATGCTGCCGAAATTTTATCTAATTTCTAGACTTAGAAAAAAAAGGATGAATATAGGTTGTATTTGCCTTCTTCAGGGTTTAAAAGACTCATCATGCTCAATGAGAACGAGATGAAAGCTAGGTTTCCAAGAAGACACTGCTACTCAAGAGGACATACCAAGTAAGCCAAGACACCCCCGATACAGCCCTCTACACGTGGATGACGCTAGGAGACTACCGAAATTTAGACTAAAATTCGGGACTTAAATAAATTCAAATGGGAACAGAACTTAAGTCAAACAAAAGAATATATGATAAATATGAAGATAAATGTTAAATCAAAGAGAAATAGGGCGGGAGACTTTAAAGAAAATTTTGGAAATAATGGAACACTCATTTAAAATGTAAATAAAATTTGGAGAGGCTAGTATTAAAGTCACAAACTCTAATAGCGATTCTCTATGGCTTAAATTGAAGTAATGAGTGAGTTATCTTTTCTTGTAAATTTCTCAAAACTAAACAAGATCTAATTGAAATTTGGGTAGACTAATGCTAAACTCATAATAAACTTGCAATAAACTTAAAGTCCAAAGATGAATCCAAATTAGGTTTAATAACTCTTATACGAATATGGAGATGATTATTATAGCTAATAAGTAGGGCTAAATAAATAAACACTAAAATCGGTATAACTTATCAAAAGTGATTTAAATTGAGCATAATCAAGTTGGGAGAATTGCAAAAAAAACTAAATAAGTAAACTAAGTGCAGGTAATATTTTAAACTACAATCTAAATCAAAATGCCTTCTTCGCCACCGGATCTGTAACTTTTTATACAAGCAGACAGAATGCGATATCAAATCAAAATCTATAAAAATCATAGGACTTCCTTTAATCAAAAATTAAGGAATTTCATTCTAATTATGATTTTCAAAATCAATGATTTTATTAATTAGGTGAAATTATCTAAGCTATAAACACCTGCATGTGCTCAGACATAGAGATTTCAAGTGCAAATTTTAATGTCTGAAAAGTCTGCTCAGGCTAAATTGGAATTAAATGAAACTAAAAAATCAATCTCATAATTCAGAAATAAAATTACCTAAATTATAAATACACCCGCATGGGCCCCGACACTATGATGAATGCTGAAATTCAAGTGTCTGAGGATGTTGCTCGGGTTGTTTCCCGATTTAGTCTTAGGATTGAGTTCGGGTTAACAAAACCTAAAAACCTATAATAAGAGTTTCAAATTAGTGAAATATCTGAAAAACTATTTATGTGAGATCTAATCCTCTGTTAGTAGCTAAATAGAGTTAATAGGATCTAAAGCTCTTAAACATATTCAAATTAATCAATTTTTCAAATCAAATTAAGTAGCAATCTGAAACTGCTCAAACAAAACTTTATCACTAAAAACTTAAATCCAATTCAATCTATCCACCTTCAGAATCGCTTGTCGGATGACAAACTAAGAAAACTCTAGCTCACAAATGAGCAAATGTCAAATCAAGTGTTATGCTATGTTCACTATCAATCAATCTCTTGCTAAGAAGGACGACTGTCCTCATCATTTTGGCCAAGAGCTCCACGGATGAAGTGCTATGACCGAGTCCTCGATAGGGTGGTTTGGCTAATCAAGCTCCATTATATTTCAATCCCATCAGGTCAGAGATGCTCCCCTCTTTGAGTTATGAATCATAGGTTGATTGATAGACAAACAACCATATGTCAGCTAAGGTAGACTTAAGCCTGTCTCCTTAGACAAATACCACCGAGGTCTACAAGGATTTCTTTGACGACGTAACTCATGTGTTGCTGATGAGGATCCTTCTGTCAGGTTGGGTCGACTACCTCCTCTGACTAAGTAGACTAGGGACCGCAACTGCCCGGGATGACGGAATCATGGGATCTAGATCGGACACATCATCATTCCCCCAACCATTCGATTTATGCTAAAATGATGAATTTTATAATCTAAATTCTAAAACTCCATATGCTTCTACTATACGCTACGCATTAAGTGATATAACGACTAGCCTTAATCGAAAGTTCTCTTTCACTTATTGAGATGGGTAATTAACTATAGGGGCTTGCGCCTATAGGAAACATGGAACCTGATCTAAAATCCTCACCAAATGAGGACAAAATCTTTGGGTAGTGTCTACTATTCCATATTCCACGAAAATTATTCCAACACATTCAAATCATACTCTCTTCAATTCAATATTCAAAATATTGTCGAGGTCCAGGCCAATTTTCGAGCCCATAATTTGCAAGTCCATCGTTAATCTCATTCAAGTTCTTTTTTCAACACGATGCAAAATGTAACACGTCTGTAAAGTTTCATTTACACTCATTAATAAGCCCTTCATGTAAGCTCATGCTTATTTAAAAGCTTTTAGAATTTTTGTATATGTAGGTTTAGCTTCAATTTATCATTTTATTTAAGTTCAGCTTATCACCTTTATTTGTTCATGTTTAAGTCTCCCGTCAATCCCAAATTCGGCTGCCTCCCGACATCGTCCCCACATAGGGGGCTTAATCGGGGTTATTCGACTTTCTCGCCTCACTGAGCATAACTCCTGATATCTTGTGATACCATGTGTTTTCTACTTAGCTACTGAGCATAACAGAGTCTTCAAACACCTGCAATTTTAATTCAGATTTTTAATTTTGAGCTTAGAGTTTATTTTGTATTAAATTAATTAAGTCCTCGATCAGTCCGAATTTTGGCAACCTCCAGGCATCTTCCCCGTATATGAGGCTACATCAGGGGCTATTCAACTTTTCCGTCAGCTCTACTAAGCATAACGGTCAATGTTTTGCGACATTACGGCAGTGGTCTTCTACCTGTTAGCTTTACTGAGCATAATAGGTGAAACCCGTCAACTCTACTGAGCATGACGAGATCTTCGTACCTGCAGCAAATTCTGACATTGCTCTTACAAGAGCCCGATTTTCACCTAAGAAAGATTCATCCATCGTTATAAATCTGATTAGAGTTGTACGGATGGAATAACTCTGAAATTTCGTAGATGCAGACTTTGATTAGCCTCCTTGCAGCAACATGGCATGGTCCTCTTCTTTAATCGTTTCATTTCCCAACTCAACCAGATTAGTATCTGAATGGACTTTCAGAGGAGAGGAGGATTTCTTGTATTTCAATATCTCTGAATATAACCATGCCGTAAATACAGGAATAAATCCCATGCTGATAAAGCTCTGAACTACTTTGCACGTCAAGCATGCCTTTATCGAATAATTGGCACACTAAGCTGATCTCTTATGCTCCTACTTTCAAGCTACTTTCCATTACTAGTATTTTTTTGTTCCTTTTAATAGTTATTTTGTTTATTTTCTTGATAGAGATTCTTTTTCAAATCATAAGTTATTGGCGTCACAAAATTAAACGTTGGAAAGTGTGAAGATTATTTATAGGTGACGAAGGATGAACTGATGGAGTATTTCCCTGACCAGGCTGAATTCTTAAACAAGATGATCGTCAGTTAAATTGTCTCTGAACTCTTGTTTTCAGTATTATTCTCACAAGCTTTCGCCATTATTGAAATTATGGTGGGTTGGGGCCTATTGATGATATGGAATTTGAGGTCCATATTATTAATAAATATTATCAAAGTTTAGATCGTATGTTCTGAACTGTGATGATCATGTTATTGAAATATCATTTTGCGATCTCTCAAAATGAAAATATTTAAACATTATAAATATTTTTTTTTTCTTGATATCATGCAGAGCAAGAAAAATCCTTAGATGTATGTGCATGAATTCACATAAATTTAAATTTTAATTGGTTTATTTAAAGATCTTATTCAAATGAACAATGAAAATGCAACTGTAATTGATTTGTGAAAGTCGTTATACTAGATTTTAATAATTAGAGTATATTTATATATCTTATAAATACATTTAATTGAAATTCTTATATTCATTCAGTACTCAGATAATTAATATAACGATGTTTGCTACTACTACTTACAGTAATGATTGATAATAGGGCAAGTTTAGCTCAACTTAAATGATTACTTGTCACCCTTTGCTTAATCCCGAAGTCTCACCACCAACACTTTTCTTCTATAAAAGCTTGAACAACTTTTGCTGGAGGCCATTCTGTGTTCCTAACGAGGCAGTAGCAGCTTCTACTTTAATGGAGGTTCGCTCGCTCATCCTACAACTTGCTTTATATTTCCCTCTTATTTTTCTTCTTCATCTGTACCACTTTTCCCGTCTTTTGTATGATAAAAGAATAAATAAAATTAAAATGTACTATATGTATAATGTATTAAACATGGAAGCTAGGTATCTGATTAAATTAAATATCTATTGTAAACGTTCTTTGTGTTTATGATGGAGTTTTATTTGAAAATTTAGTGGATTTCAACAGCAGACACTTATTATTTTTCATGCTATGATTATTAGCAGAAACTTTTCTACAGTACATTATTTGGTTTATTTTAGTTTTCTTGCAACTCCCATATTAAGTGCGGCAAGTTAGCTAGAAGATTTGATTGATAGTTGGCTTGAGTTATTTAATCGGGCTGAATGAGGTGAGTGGAAAAGTAATAGAAAAGTGCAATAAATATAAGAGATTCCACTATATCAAAAGATCAAAATATGAATATCTCTCTACTCCCTCTTTGAGAAATGTACAGAAGTACAAAAGTGTTGGAAATCCAAAAGAGCCCAAAAAGATATTCTCCTCGAGAATTCTCCTTTTTAAAGGATTTTAGGGGCTATGATTACATAAAAGAAGACTTGTCCGTATATGAGGCTAGTCTTAACATATATATGAGGTGAATTATTGGGGCTACATAATTGTCCGTATATCTTTCCTCATGCTCATCTATTCAGTGCGACTTTTTGATAGGGAGTGAAGCACTTATTTGATTTCTATTTTTCATTGTTGGATGCTCCTAAGTCTATCATTTGTCATCCATAAACACTCACTTGCCCCATGCCCATTTTATGGTATATAAGTATAATATAAAATTTTGAATGATTATTTTTATATTACACTCATCTCAAAATATACTAATTTTTTTTTAAATCTATAATAATTTAATTTTTTCTGACTTAATTTTTCTCTTTATATTAATTATCTACTTTAACGATGCTGTGACTATTTCTATATTACACTCATTTTAAAATATATTTAAAAAATTTTAAATTCATAATAATGAAATTCTTATCAGGATATTCAGACTTAATTTTTCTCAAGATATTAATTACCTACCATAATGATGCTGTGGCCATGAGCATTATATAGTTTTTTTTTATTGTCATGTACATTTCACAAATAATTTTTCTAAAATGTTTATTTTCAAAATTTTAACGTCTTAAATTTTTTTAATTTTACTTTTAAAATTACTTTAGATGTCTTCATTTTTTATTAAACTTCTGTATCAAAGTCGAGAAAATCTATTATTATTGTAGTTTTATGCCATGCATAATTCATATAATGGTTTTCAGACTTTCAGAAATTAAAATTATTAAATACATGTAATATGTCTTCGATAAATTATGACTCTAAGCCATTTGAACTTATAGATCATACTTATCTTTTTTTTTTTTTCTTTTGACAACTGGAGATATTTACTGACAAAATTTTGATGCATCCTATTGATAAATAAGTGATATTAAAATTATTGAAATTGTGTTTCAAAAATACTTTTAAATTTGATGAAGATAATGAATAAATTTGTTTTTTTTATTTAACTGTCATAACAAAAAAAAAAAAAGAAAAAAGAAACACACTATATTGGTCGGCATAAATTTGTGTATGCTTATAGACCATATTAATTAAAAATATTTAAATTAAAAAAAATACTGATTTTGACTAAGACTCTAATTTTGACCAACACTTATCTTTGTCGTTCCCAAGTCGAGATGTGAAAAGTAGAGGGTTGCGATAGGCAGTCGACAGTCAGCGTAAAATTGTCGAAATAATCATGACATGAATTTTTTAAAATATTGTGTTAATGCTCGGGCGTCCCTTGGAAGCGACGCGCTGTATGGCTTGAATACAGTGAAAAATGTGCAAGGGTCACTGCATCGGCGCTCAGGTGTAGTGTTAAATAAGCAAGGGTTCCCACAATATGGAGGATGCTGGCAAAGAAATTAGTTCATGAAACTAGAATTAAGTTAGGAACTTGGAATATAGATACTCTTATAGGTAAATTAATGGAATTAATAGATATTATGGTTCATAGAAAGATAAATATTTTATGTGTTCAAGAAACTAAATGGGTTGGGGAGAAGGCCAAGAAGATTGATAGTTTAGGTTTTAAACTTTGATATTAAGGTAAAAGTCAATTAGAAATCGTATGTGATTATAGATAAAGTTTGAAGGCTAATGTTATAAATATTAATAGATGTGGAAATAGAATTATAGCTTTAAAGATTATTGTTGATACTAAGATTATCAATGTTATTAGTGTTTATACTCCTCAAGTTGGTTTGGATGTAGGTTCAAAAGAAAATTTTGTAATGAATTAGAGATTAATACAAAAGATACCTCTTGAAGAAAAAAATATTTATTGGAGGAGATTTAAATAAATGGTTGAATAGTAGAAGATTTTAAAAGTATTCATGGTGGTTATGGATTTCGAGTGACTAATGAAGAAGATAGGACTATATTAAATTTTATTTTAGCCTATAGTTTTGTAGTTTATAATACTTTATTTAAGAAATAAGATGAACATATTATTACTTATAAAAATGGATCTAGTAAAACACAGATTTATTATTTTCTGATACAAAAATAGATCGTTTAGATTGTAAAGATTGTAAGGTCATTCTAAGTGAAAGTTTAAGTACCCAACATCGATTGTTAGTTTTAGATTTTAAGATGAAAGATTGGAAGATTAAAAATAAATCAAATTATTGTCCTAGGATTATATGAAGGCACTTAAATAACACTAATAAAAATATTTTTAAGAGCCTACAAGAGCTTAGAATTTGATATGTTTATAAGGAAAAAGTTATATGGGAAAAAGTAGCAAGTGAAATTAAGCAAGTTGCTAAAAAAATGCTTAGAGAATCAAAAGAAAAGTTCTTTTAATAAAATATGGTTAGAGTGAAGTGCAAGAAAAGATAAAAAATAAGAAACATTATTATAAAACTTGGTTTAGATATAAAACTCGAGAATTGTGAAAGATATAAAGTGGTCTAGAGATTCTAAGAAAGCAATATATATCAAAATAAAAAAACTTTTAGTGATTTGTACATTAGATTAGAAAGAAGAAGGTGATATATGTATAAGTTAGCTAACCAAAGAGATAGAAAAAGTAAAGATCTAGTTCAAGTAGGTGCAAAGAATGAAAATAAGCGTTTTTCTTAGAAAGGATATTGAAAATAGGTGGATGAAGTATTTTGATAAACTTTTCAATGAAAGATCAAAATATGATTGATTTTAACAACCTTAATAGCCTAAATAAAAAATAGATAATTTTATTTTATCATCATTATTAAATCAAGTTAGAGAAGATTTAAAAAAATGAAATGTGAAAAATAGTAGGACGATGATATTCCAATAGAAGTGTGAAATATTTAGGAGATCAAGGAAATTTTTGGCTTACAAATATTTTTAATGTTATTTTAAAGACTAAAATGATGTCAGAAGAGTGGAGAAAGAGTTAGTTGGTTCCTATATTTAAGAATAAAGGTGATGCACAAGAAGATGCAAATTATAGAGGAATTAAGTTAATGTGTCATACATTAAAATTATGGGAGAGAGTAATTGAGCAACATAGTTACGATACAAAAGTTTCTCAATATTTCATGCTTAGAACTACTATGGATGTTATACATTTGTTAAGAGATTTGATAAGTATAGAGAACATAAGGAGATCTACATATGATATTTATTGATTTAGAGAAAGCTTATGATAAAGTTTCAAGAGATGTTCTTTGGAGAGTTCTAGAAAAGAAAGGAGTTAATATTGGTTAAACTCAAGTCATTAAGGATATGCATACTTATTACTTGTGTCCAAAGACAAGGAGGATTGAAAAAATATTTTCCTATTTCATTTGGATTATATCAAGGATCATCTTTAAGCCCTTATCTTTTTTACTTTAGTTATGGATTTTTTTACTAGGCATTTACAGGAAGATGTACCTTGGTGTATGCTTTTCTTGATGACATTCTTCTTGTTGATAAGACTAGAGAGGAGTCCAAGAGAAACTTGAATTATGGAGGTCAACCTAGAGTCTGGTTTTCGTTTAAAAGATCTAAAACTGAATATATGGAGTGTAATTTTAGTTATAGAAGCTATAGTGGTAGTGTTGTGACATTAGGTGAACAAGTCATTAAAAAGAGTGAGCAATTCAAATATTTAGGCTATATTGTTCAAAATAATGGTGAAATAGATGGAGATGTTATTAGTAGAATTCAAGTTGGATGGTTGAAGTGGAGGAATGCATCTGGCCTGTTGTGTGATAGAAAAGTTCGCTTTAAACCGCTTAAACTTAAGGGAAAATTTTATATGATGGTAAGACATATAATGATTTATGAATGTTGGCCACAAAAAGAAGCATAAGACTTAAGTGTTATAGATGAGGATGCTGGTGGATGAGTGGTTTTACTCTTAGAGATAAAATGCTAAAAGTATGATCGGAATAAAAAGTTAGAGTAGCTCAGGTAGATAAGATTAGAGAGAGGCCTTAGATGGCCACATAAAAGCACGTCCAGATAGAGAGTAGATGCCTTAGATTTTATGTTAAGAAAGGTAGAGGTCTAAAAGATATGATTAAGATGTATAAAAATGACTTAGTATACTTCAATTAAATGAGAACTTAACACATAATAGGACAATGAGACGGATTATATTAATTAGTGGGATAAAGGCTTGTTGTTGTTGTTGTTGTTGTATATTGAGAATCTATCCAATTTAAGCTAGACCACAAGATCAACAGTTTTACAACTGATTCAAACCACAAACCGATATGATTGAGTATATTTTGAGCCAATTATTAATCTATTTAAAAATAGCTCGTTCTAAACCTTTTGGCAATTATTTTATCAATAAAGCAATATATTACTACGGCTTTCAATTTTGAAATTAAGCCATTTACCGTTTGTTGTATCTTGAAACATTCAGAAGGTTGAGCTCAGAGTAAGCTTAGCACTGCAAAACATGCGAGAAAACTGTTCGAAAAGTACTCTGCAAGTTAAAGGGTAAGCCATTGTTCTTTAACATCATTTATATTCTAACCCACATTATTTACTTTTCTTTTCTTTCTGTGGACAGTAACACTTAAAAATCTTTTTTATTATAAAATTAAAACTCTAATCTCCAAACTAATTATAAAAAATTATGTATTTGCATGTCATACATCGCAGTTATTACTTAAACAATTTGAATGATGATATTATAAATTGAAATATTCAAATATTATAAAACTACCTATCTGTTTATATAGTGCGCTCATTTTCTGAAAATAATGTAACCATTCAACAGGTGTAACCTGTGTGGAAATGGACACGAAATCAAGCAAAGTAACAGTTTTGGGTTACATTGATAAGGATGCACCCATGAAAGCAATTCGGAGAACCGGTCGAAGGGCAGAAGTGTGGTCAACTTGTTGCCATAGATACAGTAACTCAGTTACAGACTTCCCACAAGGGAGATTTAAGTGTATATTTTGGAAGTGGAAAAGAAAAAGGATTCTATTATTTCTAAGCAGGTATATATATAATATTTGTCACATGAAAATGAGGCTTAATCTGTTATAATTTAGCTTCCAATGTTATATATTTCTGCTGTTATAGTACTGTAGCAAGTTGTTGTAGTCCTTCGTTACTGGTGCAAAAGCCTTACTAGCTATGAATAAATAGCGGTGTTAATGATTTTGTTTACTTAATATAAAACGAACACACATTTTTTTTTTTTTTTTTGGGAACAAGCATTGTTTCTTGGGTTATCAAATTCGGTTTCAGTTTTATTTCTAGTTTATCAATGTTTAAGTTTTAATAATAGCTGGTTTTAGATTCAGTAAATTAACACAAATGTATTGGACAAAATTCGGTTTAAATAATTATAAAATAGGAATATAAAAAAAATTCAATTTTCTTGATAAATGTGTTGAATAGTACTAATTTCAATCATTAAAATTGAATTGTTCATATAATTACCATTAAATTTTGATATGCACGAATATGATTGTAAATGAACTAAGTCTAGTTGAATACTAAAATGTTCAAATCTGTTTATTTATTTTCTTATCAATTTCAAGTCAAGTTTGAAGAGAAAATGATCAGAGTTATGAAATCTTGTTCAAGCTTATTTATTAATTTTTAATTGAATTCCTGAATTCGACTTTAATCAAGCTTAATTATATAAATTTGATGTTAAAAATTTAAACATAATTAGATTCATAAAGTTTAATAAAAATTGATATAATTCATTATGTTATTTGAATTATTTGTTGAAGTTTAAATATTAATATGAAAAGATTTAAATGTACTCATGTAACTATTAATTATATATATATATATATATATATATATATATATATATATATATATATATATATATATATATATATATATATATAATTTTAAAAGAGTATAAATTATAAAAATTGTATACAACAACAACAAGCCTTAATCCCATTGTGTCCTATTATGTGTCAAATTCTCATTTAAATCAAGTATAATAAGATCATTTTTATACATCTTAACCAAGTCATTTTTAGGTCTACCTCTACCTTTCTTAACATAAAGCAAATCTAATGCATCTACTCTCCTAATAGGGTCATCGGACGGCCGACGCTTTATGTGGCCAAATCATCTAAGGCGACTCTCCCTTATCTTATCTACCACTGGAACTACTCCAATTTTTTCCCAAATATACTCATTTTGCATTCTATCTCTAAGAGTAAAGCCACTCTTCCACCTAAGCATCCTCATCTCTATAACACCTTACTAAGTCTTATGCTTCTCTTTTATTGGCCAACATTCTGCATCATAAGTCATTGTAAGTCTTACCACCATCTTATAAAAATTATATAATAACATTAAATTAAGTAGTCAAATAAATATTAAATTACTATTAAATGAATATTTTATTGTATTTTTATCATGCTACTTGCTAAATAATAAATTAATATGTTCATGAACATAGATAAACAAACACAACAATGTATAAACTTGTTCATTAATATGATGTCCTTCTAAAATTTTATTCAAATTTATTTAATTATATAGATAAACAATTACAAATTAATATTATACGAACAAATATCAAGTTGTTTCTAGACTATGCTTGTTCGCTTTTAGCCATGTGTGCGAAGTTCAATAATTTTCTTTCTTGAAATAAAAAGATTTTTTATTATTCTGAAATATTGTTTCTTTCACAAGTTTAAACATTTAAATTTATTATTTTTTAAATTTAATTTGTTGCAAACAAAATCATTTGATGTCACGTCTTTAGAGCAAACTAATAAATATATATTATTTAATATCCCAATCTCTAGCAATATTCTCTCTTTATTCCTCATACACAAATGTGTTCTTGATGCTCTTAGCACTATGAACAAGCAAAAATTGACCAACAAATTCAAGAGAATAATCTCTAAAAGCCCTAAAAGATAGTTTTAATAATTTTAGCATAATGGCCTCACGGATGGCCCTTATGCCCATTTATCTTCTTAATTGAAATCCCCAACATCCACATTGTCCATCATTTAGTAACTCAAACTTAACATAAAAAATAATTTGGCATGTGATTCAAACTCATGATCTCTTGGAGATGATTTAGCTCAATTATAAAAATAAATTAATATACATATGGTATATGATCATGATGTAGAAGGATTGATCCCAATTGCTTGATGTTGCTCAATTTTTGTAGAACTTACAACCATTAACTAGTTCATTTGAGATGTGTAGGCTAGTAACTATCAAATGATGAGAACAATTATGATGAACATTAAAAAGAGTGGCCAGAAGGCTTATAAATTTTGCCATGGAGAGGAACAAGCAAACTATCTTGGATTTTGTTTACCCAAGTTCATGAATTTAAAGAATAAGTTGGATGACCAAAAGGAGCACATATCAAGCACCAAGTCTAAGATCATATATTAATAAAATTACATATGATTCTTTGTTACATACATATCATAGATGTACCCTTCATAATGATGAAGAGTTTTAGGAATGTCACCATTAAATGGGAGCTCTCTACAAACCTCAACCTTTCATATGGTGTTTCATATGAGTATTTTCAAGAACATCCATGAGAATTATATAACCTAGTTGAAGAAATCTTATGATTTTGGTGTGGTGTTTGGTAATGTGGATATTTTAGTCATGTGAATATGATATTAAAATTTAAATTATGAATTCATGATTTGATAGAGGGATTCCTAAGAGTTGTCAAAGGATGCTAATTGACAAAAGAATCAAGATATCTCACTACAAGTTGTGAGTCAATGAATGACCTTTGAAAATTCTTAAGGAGGTTAGTCTTTTTTACCCCTTTATAACGTATATGTTGAAAACATTTTAGTTCTATAATAACTTATCAACATTTTGATGAAGTTTTGTCTTGTCACTAGTTAAGCGGTGATGAAAAATCTACTATGCCCTTACTTGTAATATAAAATAATAGAATGAGAAAACTAAGCATCACCATTAGACTACACTTAGGGTGATATTAATCATCATCTTTTTATTTGAATCATTCATATTTGATTCATATTGATTTCTTTGTTAACCACTCACTAAAATTTAGCACCTGGTATTGAGCGATCTTGAAATTACAAACTTTAGTTGAATACAACAAGTTAAATAAGAAATACATTTCCATGTATATAACTATACTTCAACATCACATATCCACACATATAACTAAACTTTTGTTTCTATGTAAGATCCAAGGCCCTTAGCACCTACAATAGCCATAAAAGGACTTATAAAATAAAATACATTACAAAAAATAAAATACAAAAATAGAAGAAGAAAAGTGTGTGTGTGTGTGTGTGAGAGAGAGAGAGAGTAGATTTGGGCTCAAAGAACCCATCTATCTTGTTCTTCCTTATGAATTTTTGAAGTTACAAATGAAATATGTGAGATGACATTTTGATAAAGCTTCAATAAAGGAGATGACATTAGGAGGATACTTTAAGAAAGATTTTGCATCTTTTTTTCGAAGAAGGAGATAAGCTTCTCTTCATGGAAATGTTGAGCTTAATATTCTTATATTGATTTGAGTTTTAATTGAGTTGCATGGAGTGTAACAAGTAATTATTATTGTTAATATGACTCATTATTAACGCGACTCATCAAAAATGTGTTTTATTGTGGACCATTAAATGTTCACATTTTGTCATTAATATAATAAATTAATTCCTAAAGTTTTTTGCAGTTTGAAAGCCTCTTGAGAGGCTCAGAGTGACAGATAAAACTTCGGATGTAGTATCACAACATCACTGCTACAACATCCGTTAGATATCGGTCCATCTAGATGAAATGTCAAAATTTTGTCTAGACTTAGAAAAAAAAAGGAGGGAATGAATATATATTGTATTTGTCTTCTTTTAGGTTTGAAGGTTGTGCTCAAGAGGGCTGACGAGATGAAAAGTGGTGTCGAAGACCGCTTCACCAAGAGAGCGTCCGAGTAAGCCAAAATGCCCTCGATACGCCTCTACACTTTGGAGGCTGCAAATTTAGACTAAAATTCAGGATTTAAATATAAATTCAAATTGGAAATTACCTAAACTTAAGTCAAACAAAAGAATATATTATAAATATAAAAGATAAATGTTAAATAAAGAGAAATAGAAGGGGAGGCTTTAAAGAAAATTTTGGTAAGAATGAAACACTCATTTAAAATGTAAATTATATTTGTAAAGATTAGTATTAAATTCACAAACTCTAATAGCGATTCTCTATGATTTAAATTGAAATAATGAGTGAGTTATCTTTTCTTGTAAATTACTCAAAACTAAACAAACTCTAATTAAAATTTGGGGAGACTAATGCTAAACTCATAACAAACTTGCAATAAACATAAAGTCCAAAGATGAATCCAAATTGGGTTTAAATAACTCTTATACGAATATGGAGATGATTATTATGCTAGCTAATAAGCATAAGTAGGGCTAAAGAAATAAACACTAAAATTAGTATAACTTATCAAAAGTGATTTAAATTGAACATAATCAAGTTGGGAGAATTGCAAAATAATTAAATAAGTAAACTAAATGCATGTAATATTTTAAATCACAATCTAAATCAAAATGTTTTTTCCACTGACCGACGAACTTTTAAGCAGAAAAAAGCGATACCAAATCAAAATCTATAAAATCATAGGACTTCATTTAATCAAAATTAAGGAATTTCATTCTAATTATGATTTTCAAAATTAATGGGTTTATTAATTAGGTAAAATTATCTAAGCTATAAACACGCATGTGTGTATAGAGATTTTAAGTACAAATTTTAATCAAAAGGCAGATAAATTGAAATTAAATGAAAATATAAAATCATTCAAATAATTAGAAATAAAATTACCTAAATTACAAATACACGCATACCCCACACTATGATGAATGTTGAAATTCAAGTTGAGGATGCGGATCGTTGTTTCGAATCTAGATTGGGTCGGTTACAAAATCTAAAACCTATAATAAGAGTTTCAAATCTGAAATATCAGAAACTAATGTGAGGACAATCTAATCCTCTGCAGCCTAAATGAGTTGATAGGATCTAAAGCTCTTAAACATATTCAAATTAATCAATTTTTTAAATCAAATTAAGTAGAAATCTCAAACTGCTTAAATGAATCTTTATCATTAAAAACTTAAATCCAGCTCAATCTATCCACCTTCTGCAACTCTTTATCGGGGGTAACAAATTAAGAAAACTTTAGCTCACAAAGGAGTCAATGTCAACTCAAGTGTTATGCTATGTTCACTCTCAATCAATCTCTTGCTAGTAAGGACGTGACCAGTATCCTCTGATTGTATGGCTTGGCCAATAAGCTCCACAGATTGCGGACCGTGAGTCTTCGACGGTTTGGGCTCCATTATATTTCACGACGAAGTTCGTGATATGCTCCCAATGGCTATGCCCTTTGAGTTGTGAATCATAGGATATACTTGATAGGATAAAAAACCCTCCTGGTAAGCTAAGCTATCTCCTGACAAACACACCAGTCTACAAGGATTTCTTTGATGACGTAACCCATGTTGATGAGGATCCTTCTCACGTTGGGTCGACCTCCTCACTAAGTAGACTGACCGCCGGGATGACGGAACCATGGGATCTAGGACACATCATTATTCCCCAATCATTTAAGCTAAAATGATGAATTTCATAATCTAAATTCTAAAAAAAAACTCATCATATTGCTATTATTAGCGATATAACGACAAATTTTAATCGTTCTCTTTCACTTATTGAGATATAGGGGCTTGCTTTATAGGAAACTGAACTGATCTAAAATCCTCACCAAATGAGGATAAAATCTTTGGGTAGTGTCTTATCTACTATTCCATCGCCTTCTGAAAATTATTCCAACACATTCAAATCATACTCTCTTCAATTCAATATTCAAAATATTGTCGAGAGGTCGATGACAAATTTTCAGAGACAATTTGCAAGTCCATCGTTAATCTCATTCAAGTTCTTTTAATTCTTTTCAACTACCTGATGCAAAATGTAACACTGTCCGTTGCAAGTTTCATTTACACTCATTAGTAAGCTGTCGAGTCTTCATGTAAGCTCATGCTTATTTAAAAGCTTTTAGAATTTTTGTATATGTAGGTTTAGCTTCAATTTATGATTTTCATTTAAGTTCAGTTTGAGCTTATCAACAACTTTATTTGTTCTTATTTAGTCTCCGTCACCCCAAATTCGCAGCCTCCGAGGGGGGGGTTATCTTCGACCTTCGCCATTCTAAAGTATAACGATCGAGATCTTAATTTTGAGCTTAGAGTCTTCAAACACAATTTTAATTTAGATTTTAATTTTGAGCTTAGAGTTCATTTTGTATTAAATTAATTAAGTCCTCGATTAGTCCAAATTTTGGCAACCTCCAGGCATCTTCCCCGTATCGGAGGCTACATCAGGGGCTATTCGACTTTTCCGTCAACTCTACTAAGCATAACGGTCAGTGTTTTGCGAAATTACGACAGTGGTCTTCTACCCATTAGCTCTACTGAGCATAATAGGTCAAACCCGCCAACTCTAATGAGCATGACAAGATCTTCGTACCTACAACAAATTCTGACATTGCTATTAGAAGAGCCCGATTTTCACCTAAGAAAGATTCATCCATCTTTATAAATCTGATTAGCCTCCTTGCAGCAACATGGCAAGGTCCTCTTCTTTAATCGTTTCATTTCCCAACTCAACCAGATTAGTATCTGAATGGACTTTCAGAGGAGAGGAGGATTTCTTGTATTCCAATATCTCTGAATATAACCATGCCGAAAATACAGGAATAAATCCCATGCTGATAAAGCTCTGAACTATTTTGCACGTCAAGCATGCCTTTATCGAATAATTGGCACACTAAGCTGATCTCTTATGCTCCTACTTTCAAGCTACTTTTCATTACCAGTATTTTTTTTTAATTTCCTTTTAGTAGTTATTTTGTTTATCTTCTTGATAGAGAATCTTTTTCAAATCACAAGTTATTGGCGTCACAAAATTAAACGTTGGAAAGTGTGAAGATTATGTATGGGTGACGAAGGATGAACTGATGGACTATTTCCCTGACCAGGCTGAATTCTTAAACAAGATGATCATCAGTTAAATTGTCTCTTAGCTGTTGTTTTTAAGTATTATTCTCACAAGCTTTCGTCATTATTCAAATTATGATGGTCGGGGCTTCTTGATGCCCATATTATTAATAAATATTATCAAAGTTTAGATTGTATGTTCTGAACTGTGATGATCATGTTGTTGAAATATCATTTTGCGATCTCTCAAAATGAAAATATTTAAACATTATAATTATTTGTTTTTCTTGATATCATGCAGAGCAAGAAAAATCCTTAGATGTATGTGCATGAATTCACATAAATTTAAATTTTAATTGGTTTATTTAAAGATCTTATTCAAATGAACAATGAAAAAGCAACTGTAATTGATTTGTGAAAGTCGTTATACTATATTTTAATAATTAGAGTATATTTATATATCTTATAAATACATTTAATTGAAATTCTTATATTCAAGCCAGTACTCAGATAATTAATATAACGATGTTTAGCTACCACTACTTACAGTAATGATTGATAATAGGGCAAGTTTAGCTCAACTTAAATGATTACTTGTCACACCTTTGCTTAATCCCGAAGTCTCACCACCAACACTTTTCTTCTATAAAAGCTTGAACAACTTTTCCTGGAGGCCATTCTGTGTTCTTAACGAGGCAGTAGCAGCTTCTACTTTAATGGAGGTTCGCTCGCTCATCCTACAACTTGCTTTATATTTGCCTCTTATTTTTCTTCTTCATCAGTACCACTTTTCCCGTCTTTTGTATGGTAAAAGAATAAATAAAAATTAAAATGTACAATGTATTAAACATGGAAGCTACGTATCTGATTAAATTAAATATCTAATGCAAACGTTCTTTGTGTATATGAATAAATAGCGGGTGTTAATGATTTGTTTACTTAATATAAAAACGAACCCATAGATTTTTTTTTTTTCTTTCTTTTTGGGAACAAGTATTGGTACTTGGGTTATCAAATTCGGTCTCAGTTTTGATTTCTAGTTCATCAACGTTTAAGTTTTAATAATTGCTGGTTTTAGATTCAGTAAATTAACACAAATGTATTGGACAAAATTAGGTTTAAATAATTATAAAATAGGAATATCCAAAAAATTCAAATTTTTTTTTAATAAATGTGTTGAATAGTATTAATTTAAATAATTCAGATTGAATTGTGCATATATTACCATTAAATTTTGATATGCATGAATATGATTGTAAATGAGCTAAGTTGAGTTGAATACTAAAATGTTCAAATTTGTCAAGTTATTTTCTTATCAATTTCAAGTCAAGTTTGAACATAACATGATCAGAGTTATGGAAAACTTGTTCATGCTTATTTATTAATTTTAATTGAGTTTAAGTTGAATTTGACTTTAATCAAACTTAATTAATTATGTATTTGATG
>CM038215.1:131298364-131383364 GCA_021442155.1 Cymbidium sinense
ATCAAGTACACAACTATGTTTACTCTCAATCAATCTCATGCTAAGGACGTGTGGTCCTCAATCGCTATGGTTTGACCAGTAGGCTTCACATATGATGCAGTTATGACAAGAGTCATCTGATTGTGTGGATGCCGCCAAATGGCATCATTATATTACGATCACGACTATAGCCCGTATGCTTCCCAATGGCTCTGCCCCTTGAGATGTGAACCATAGGGTGAATTTGATTGGGCAAAAAGCCATATGTTAGCTAAAGTGGATTAAACTTGTCTCCTTAGACAAATATCACCCCAGATCTACAAAGTTTTCTTGGATGACGCAACCCATGGCTGCTAATAAGGATCCTTTGGTCAGGTTGGGTCGACTACCTCCTCTGACTAAGTAGACTAGGGACCACAAAAGCCCGGAATGACGGAACCATGGGATCTTGATCGGGCACCTCATCGTTACCCCAACCATCCGCTTCAAGTTGAAGTATGATGAATTTCATAAACCTAAATTCATAACTCCACAAACTACTATTATATGTTATGCATCTAGCGATCAAATGACTAGCCTTAATCAAAAGTTCTCTCTCAGCATTGGGAGGGTTAATTAACTGTAGGTGCTTGTGCTTATAGGAAACCTAGAACTAGATCTAAAGTCCTCACAAAAGGAGGGTGAAATCTCTGTAGTGTCTTATCTACTATTCCATCTGCCTTTTGAAAATTTCACTGACATAAATCAAGCTCTCTTCATCGAGAGGTCGGTGATGAATTTTCGTAGCCCACATTAGTCAACCCCATGTTAGCCAAAGTGCCAATCAATCTAATGGTTGACTAAATTTGTAATGATTACAAAATGAATCCCAAAGAAAATTTTAAACTAAAAAATAATTTGTAGGCTAACATTAAAACTATATGAGTTGTCAGAGTTATTTTATGACTCCATGTAAAATGTAGATGTTTTGATATTAAGCTCAAACTTAATGGGTGAGTCAATTAATTGGCATTACCAACTTTTCTACTTATTGTCAATAATTCAATACATAAAAAGTTTATGGAACATTATTAAGAGGTTGGCAAGTCATCGTTAACTAGTAAAGTCACAATTCATCTTTATAAATCTAGAAACATACCATAAAATGGTTACTTAACCATTCCAATGAAAAATTTAAAGCCAAACAAATTAGTGTCTTGCCATAAATTTATCGCTAGCTAATGAGTTACCAATTAGTTGTAAAGGTTTTTCATTGCTATATAAAACAACAAACTTTAGGAATTAATTTTTATATTAATGACATATTGTAAACCCTTAATGGTCCACTATAAAACACATTTCTGATGAGTCACAAATCCTTCATAATGATTCATAAAATTATAGATAAAAATTACTTGTTACACTCCATGCAACTCAATTAAAACTCACATCAATATAAGAATATTAAGCTCAACATTTTTTTTTTTTTGAAGAGAAGCTTATCTCCATTATTATTATGAAAAAATGTAAAATCTTTCTTAAAGTATTCTCCAAATGTCATCTCCTCTATTGAAGCCATCAAAATGTATTCTCACTTGTTTCATTTCAAACTTTTAAAATTCATAAGGAAGAACAAGATATTGGTTCTTAGCCAAATTACTCGCTTGCTCTCTTGCTCTCTCTCTCTCTCTCTCTCTCTCTCTCTCTCTCTCTCTCACACACACACACACTATTCTTCTTTTATTTATATATTTTATTTTATAAGTTCTTTTCTGGTAATTGTAGGTATTAAGGGTCTTAGATCTAACATAGCAACTTAAGTTTAGTTATATTTATGGATATGTGATGTTGAAGTATGATTATATACATGGAAATGTGTTTCCTACATTTTAACTTCGTAGCATTCAACAAAAAATTTGTAATTTCAAGATCGCTCAATATCATAGGTCAGTGGTAAATTTTAGTGAGTGGTTTACAAAGAAATCAATATGAATCAAATATGAATGATTCATATAAAAAGATGATGATTAATATCACCCTAAGTGTAGTTGTCTAATGGTGATACTTAGTTTTCTCATTCCAATATTTTTATATTACAGGTAAAGGCATAGTGAATTTTTCATCACCGCTTAACCAGTGACCATAACAAAACTTCTTCAAAAATTTTGATAAGTTGTTATAGAACTAAATTTGTTTTCAACATATTGCACATTATAAAGGGAGAAAAGATTGATCTCCTTAAGAATTTTCAAAGAGCATTCATTGACTCGCAACTTATAGTGAGATACCTTGATTTGCTTTCAAAATTGTCAATTAGCATCATTTGACAACTCTTGGGAATCCCTTCTAACAAATCATGAATTCATACTTTGAATTATAATATCATATTCACACGACTAAAAGATTTTACACCAAACACCAAAATCATATGATTTCTTCAGCTAGGTTGTCTATGCTTAGACTCTCCTCATTTTAGGTTATATAATTCTAGTGGATGCTCTTGAAAATACTCATATGAAACACCATATGAAAGGTTGAGGTTTGTTGAGAGCTCCCATTTAAAGGTGACATTCCCAAAACTCTTGATGATTATGAAGGGTACATCTATGATATGTATGTGTAACAAAGAATCATATATAATTTTATTAATATGTGATATTAGACTTGGTGCTTGATGTGTGCTCCTTCTGGTCATCCAACTTATTCTTTAAATTCATGAACTTGAGTAAATAAAATCTAATATAGTTTACTTGTTCCTCTCAATGGAAAATTTTATAAGCCTTTTTGCTACTCTTTTTAATGTTCATCATAATTATTCTCGCCATTTGATAGTTACTAGCCTATACATCTCAAATGAACTAGTTAATGGTTGTAAGTTCTACAAGAATTGAGCAACACCAAGCAACTGGGATTAATCCTTCTGCATCGTGATCATATACCATATGTATATTAACTTTATTTTTATAATTGAATTTTTTGGATATTCCTATTTTATAATTATTTAAACCTAATTTTGTCCAATACATTTGTGTTAATTTACTGAATCTAAAACCAGCAATTATTAAAACTTAAACGTTGATGAACTAGAAATCAAAACTGAAACCGAATTTGATAACCCAAGTACCAATACTTGTTCCCAAAAAGAAAGAAAAAAAAAATCTATGGGTTCGTTTTTATATTAAGTAAACAAATTATTAACGCCCGCTATTTATTCATATTGCTAGTAACCCTAAACACAAAGAACCTTTACATTAGATATTTAATTTAATCAGATACGTAGCTTCCATGTTTAATACATTATGCATAGCAATTACATTTTGATTTTAATTTATTCTTTTATCATCCTATAAAGCAAGTTGTAGGATGAGCGAGCGAACCTCCATTAAAGTAGAAGCTGCTACTGCCTCGTTAGGAACACAGAATGGCCTCCAGCAAAAGTTGTTCAAGCTTTTATAGAAGAAAAGTGTTGGTGGTGAGACTTCGGGATTAAGCAAAGGTGTGACAAGTAATCATTTAAGTTGAGCTAAACTTGCCCTATTATCAATCATTACTGTAAGTAGTAGTAGCTAAACATCGTTATATTAATTATCTGAGTACTGGCTTGAATATAAGAATTTCAATTAAATGTATTTATAAGATATATAAATATACTCTAATTATTAAAATATAGTATAACGACTTTCACAAATCGATTACAGTTGCATTTTCATTGTTCATTTGAATAAGATCTTTAAATAAACCAATTAAAATTTAAATTTATGTGAATTTACGCGCATACATCTAAGGCTTTTTCTTGCTCTGCATGATATCAAGAAAAAAAAATTATTTATAATGTTTAAATATTTTCATTTTGAGAGATCGCAAAATGAAATTTCAACAACATGATCATCACAGTTCAGAACATACAATCTAAACTTTGATAATATTTATTAATAATATGGGCCTCAAATTCCATATCATCAAGAAGCCCTGACCATCATAATTTGAATAATGACGAAAGCTTGTGAGAATAATACTTAAAAACAACAGCTAAGAGACAATTAACTGATGATCATCTTGTTTAAGAATTCAGCCTGGTCAGGAAATAGTCCATCAGTTCATCCTTCGTCACCCATACATAATCTTCACACTTTCCAACGTTTAATTTTGTGACGCCAATAACTTGTGATTTGAAAAAGAATCTCTATCAAGAAGATAAACAAAATAACTATTAAAAGGAAATTAAAAAAAAAATACTGGTAATGAAAAGTAGCTTGAAAGTAGGAGCATAAGAGATCAGCTTAGAGTGCCAATTATTCGATAAAGGCATGCTTGACGTGCAAAATAGTTCAGAGCTTTATCAGCATGGGATTTATTCCTGTATTTACGGCATGGTTTTATTCAGAGATATTGGAATACAAGAGATCCTCCTCTCCTTTGAAAGTCCATTCAGATAGTAATCTGGTTGAGTTCGGAAATGAAACGGTTAAAGAAGAGGTCCATGTCAAGTTGCTGGAAGGAGGCTTATCAAAGTCTGAATCTACAAAATTTCAGAGTTCTTCTATCCGTACAACTTAAATCAGATTTATACCGACGGATGAATCATGCTTAGGTAAAAATCGGGCTCTTTTCAGAGCAATGTAAGAATTTGTTGCAGATATGAAGATCTCATCATGCTCAGTAGAGTTGACGGATTTGAAGACCCTGTTATACTCAATAAAGTTAACGGGTAGAAGACCACGGTTGTAGTGTCACAAAACACTGACCGTTATGCTCAAGATAAGAGGAAGTCAATAGCCCTCGATTCAGTGCGCGGGAAGATGCTGAGGTTGCCAAATTGATTGATCGAGGACTTAATTAATTTAATGCAAAATGAACTCTAAGCTCAAAATTAAAATCTGAATTGAAATTGCAGGTGTTTGAAGACCGTGTTATGCCACTAGAGCTAATGGGTAAAAAATCACGGTCATAGTGTCGTAAGATACTGACCGTTATGCTCAAAAGGAAGGTCGAATATGCAGCTATGTGGGACGATGTGCTCTAGGCCCACAAATCATTAGGTTAAGTGGGAGGCTGCCAAATTTTGGAATGACGGGAGACTTAAACAAGAACAAATAAAAGTATTGATAAGCTCAAACTGAACTTAAATGAAAATGATAAATTGAAGCTAAACCAAAATATACAAAAATTCTAAAAGCTTTTAAATAAGCATGAGCTTACATGAAGACTCGACAGCTTATTAATGAGTGTAAATGAAACGTGCAACAGACTGTATTACATTTTGCATCAAGTAGTTAAAAAGAATTAAAGAACTTGAATGAGATTAACGATGGACTTGCAAATTCGTCAACAAACATGAGCTAAGTCTCATTAAAGTTTGAGAATTCAATGAATTCGTAACTAAATACAAGATAAATAAATATTATTTTAACTTATTGAACAAGAATCGAATGCCACCACCATTCACAACACATCGCATGTTTAATAGAATGTGATACTAAATTAATTTGCATAAATTATAGAGCCAGCTATCACTCAATTTAAGTGTTTCAGGATTTGTGCAATCATTTGAAAGAAATGAATTCTTGTACAAACTATAAATCAATAGTTAATTTAATTTGATCTTTTCAAAATTTGTACAAGTATTCTAAATAACTCGCATGGGCCCCGACACTACGCTGAATGCTTAAACTTAGTGTCTGAGGATGCTGCGTGGGTTGATTCCCGATTGGGTCTTAGGATGGTCCGGGTTAACAAAACCTAAAAATCAAATAATATTATTATAAGAATTTCAACTTAGTAAAATATATGAGAAGCTAATTCTGTCATATAACAGCAGATCTAATCCTCTATTATTAAATTAATAGACGATCGAATAGTAAAATAATACATCCACCTAATGATGATTGAGTTGATTGAAGATATCAACCGAGGGGTCATCATTATCAAAATATCCAAGATATTTATATCTCAAATTCAAAATCCTCAAAATATAAGTCTAGATCTGATTCTCTATTATTAAATTAATAGAGTCGACAGGATCTGAAATAATAAACTAAATGATCAAGCAGACTTATTAACCCTGATGATGGTTGTGTTGAGTGGAGATTTCAACCGAAGGGGATACTTACTATTGACCTCACTTTTAGAGTGAGTTCTTAACTTCTTCATCATAGATCTAGGACGCTTATAGACATTAAGAGTTCTTTAGTCTTAAGAAACTTCTAAGGATTAGGTGAATACTTAACCCAAGCCTAGACGTTAGTCATAATGGTAGATTTAATGATTTATGGAGACTTGCCCATCCTATGGCCTAAATCCAACCTATGTTTACCTTCTCAAACCAAACCTCAAATTCAACTCAAATACCAAATCTAAATCTAAATTCCAAACCAAATGATTAAAACCTATAATCAAATCCAAAATCAAAATTCTTTCTAAGCCCTTTGATTTCATCTCATGACTTAGCCTTAACCAAATTCAAATCAATCCAAATTTAATTGACTTTCTCCAAGATCAACTCAATCTCTCAATCATTTATCAAATTTTGATCCAAACCCAATTCCAAATGATTCAATCCTAAAATCAAATCCAAAGTTCCAAAATTCCTTCCTAAGCCATTTGACCCATTCTCACAAACTTAGGCAAATCTCCACCCAATTCAACCCAAATTTGATTGATCTCTTCATGAATCATTTATATCTTCATTTATATTCATAAATATAAATGAGATATAAACTCAAATAGGCAAAACCAAATCAAACTAAATGAAACCAAGCCAAATCCCTTCTTAAGCCCTATGGACCTACCTCTATAAGCTTAATCAAATCTTAACCCAAATCAACCCAAAATTAATGATTTATTTATTTATATTTATAAATATAAATGAAACCCACCCTCCAATGACCAAAAATTAATCAAACTAAATTAGTTTCCTTCTAAGCCCTTTTGACCTACATCCTTAAGCTTGGTCAAATTTGCTTCACAATCACTCCAAACTCAAGTGATTTTCTCATAATTTATTTGTACCTTCATTTATATTTGCAAATATAAATGAAATATAAATTCACATGACCAAAACCAAATCCAAAATGAAACTAAAACTCAATTCAAGCCCTTTAAGTCAATTCATTGAGCTTGGTCAAATCCTATCTAAGTCAAGTCAAAACCAATGGATTTTCTCTTGAATTAATCATTTTCTCAATCAGCTAGCCAACTATAAATAAAAACTATAATCATCAAACCAAACTCAAGTCAACCCAAGTCAAGCCCAAGTCAGCCCTTTCAACTTGAAAACTTCAAATGTGCCAAAATCCATTAGACTCTAAATTGATTGCAGTTGGATTTATATTTCAATCCTAGGCTCATATATAAGTTCAACTAAACTTGAATCAAGCCAAAACCAAATCAATTAACCCATTTAGGTCCACTTAACCCAAAGTGGCCTAAAGGACCTTTTTGAGCCAAGTTCTAATCCAACCCAAATTAGATTGAATCAAGCCCATCCAAGCCTCATATCATGATCAACAATCACATTAGGATGATCAAACACCTTGAATTGGGTCAAACCAAGTCAACTTGGTCATTTCACCAAGTCAACATTTAGCCTAAATGAAACCTAAACTAACCAAAACCAACCATACATTAAATTGATTGAAACCATTGATTCAAACCAACTTATGATCAATGATTGAACATGACTTGACCCTCAATTGAGCCAAACTAAGTCCAATTGGACATTTGATCCAAGTTAACCCAAATTCACCTACCTAGCCACCTAACCCATGTTAGGTTAGCCATGGACCAAAGGGAGGTAAGTTAACTCACCTCCCATACAAGCCGAGCACCCAAGGGATCAAGCCAAGGAGATCTCCCCACATCAGACCTTTAGCCACCTCCCATGAGTTCCTCCAACCCGAGCCACATGGACCAATTGAGCCCTCGACGGTAGGGTCAAAAAATGGGAAGCCATCCCGTCCATCCAACTCAGCAAATCAAGGGGTATAGCCACTCAATTCGAATGAGGATTGAATCAATTCACTTCATGCTAGCTTCCTAACACAATTCCAAGCTTTTTTGTGAGTTCTAGAGCAATCCCAAGCTTCCCTCTCTGAGCATTGCTCCTCCTCGTGCAAAACTGAGATAGGGCACTCTAATCTTGATCCAAGCTCTCTTAATTCGCCACAAAACTTCAATTCCTCTTACACACATCTTCTACACACATCATCGAAGCCACCCAAGTCATTTCCCAAGCTCCGAAGTCACCGGAGGATGGACTTTGATCGCCACTGAGCTCCAAAGCGATGGAAATCGATCCACCAAGCACCTTTCAATCTGACATTGAATGGTGGAGATCGATGTCGTGTTCACCGCCAGCTGACTCAGCACACCTATGTGACAACTTAAATAGCCAATCCTACAACGCATTGAAAGCGCCACATCACGTGCCAAATTAATACGTTGCTGTATGCCACGGCAATGACGATTAGGCTTAATTAAGTGTAATTAATTAGATTTTATGGATGAAACTTCCATAATTTATAACTAATTGTAGAAAAATCCAAAAATATAAATAATGCTCATTTTAAAGGTATTTTAGAGGAGAATTCGATAAAAAAATATTTTTAATTAACTTTGAATAGTAAATAGACTTAATTAGAGTTTAATTTAAAACCTAATTAGTATAATTAATCTTTAATCATTCAAGTGATTGATCCCAACATTTCTGAGATTATTTGAGAAGATTACATCTGCCTGCTCTAATTTTCTTAGGATTTATTACTTGTTAAATTAGGAGAATTGATTAATTAAGCTTTAATTACTCTCTTAACTTAATTAAGGGATAATTAAGCATATGAATAGTAATTAATTTGCTATTTGAACTCTCTAATCATTATTGAACAGTAAGGGGGCTTAGGGAATTGGGTTGAGGCCTCCCTCCTAATCTTTTCCCTAAGTTTCCTTCCCTTTCAACCAAAATGCTAATTAATGACTTAATTAGCTAAGTTAAAATTCAAATCACATTAAATCGTGCTTGATCAAGTGGGTGGGTTATGAAATTAGGTTGATACTTCTTTCCCTACCTTTTCCCTTAAGCCCATCTCATTTCAAAAGATAATCAATTAACTTTGATAATTAATTAAAAAGAGTTGAATTAATAGATTAATAATTTGATCAATTAAATTAAAAACCTAATTGAAAATCTGATTTTTCTTTTTTAATCTTGGGTAGAGCTTTAGGTGTTCAAGAACCTAAAGAGGTTTAATAAAATTATGATTAGCTCACATGTGTGAGAAAATCATGAAAGTAATTAAAATAGTTTTTAAGCTTATTTAATAAATGATTATGAGCTAATTACATTAGGCCCCTTTCATTTCATAGGAGCATTGCTATTTACTTTTCAATTTATTTGCATATTACATTAGCTCATAATCATTTAATCAATTACCTTAAGGAAACATAGGTAAGGATTTAATTAATTGATTCAATCCATGCTTAACTTAATCAAATCATAAAATCAATCTAATTACTTTCCCTTAAATCAAATTAACTCACATATGGAGAATGAGATTAAGATTAGCAAATCTTTCTCACGTCTCTTAAATCAAATCAAATGTGATATCAAAAAAATGGCATTAAGAAACTATGATTTATTTTAAACAAGCTTATTTAGTATGATTATCCTTACGAATTAGTTGGATTGAATAAAATTATATGCTTGTGTCTCTTTATTTCTTTTCAATCATATTAAAATATTGTATGCCACTTGATTCATGTGTTCATTTCTTCAAAAATTAATTAAAAATAAATGATTTCCTTTATGTCAAGCTTGCATGTATTGATTTAAATTAATATATGTGTGGCTACTATCATTATTAAATCCAAATCTTATAAATAAATGATTACATATGCTATGAATGCTAGTTATAAATACATAAGAAATGCAAATGATTATAGCTTAAGTGTATGAAGTAAAGTTCTTTTCTTTCATTCATATATTGATTTATGTAAGTAAGAATGTTAATTGGTATTTAGTTTGGACATCCCAGGAAAATGAGGCTTTAGCTAGCCCCAAGGAGGTCATTTGATTATCTCACTTCCCTGGTTTAACAATGGCATGTACTCCATTTGATTTCATTCTTACATATTTCAATATTATGATTTAAATAAGACTTTACTCCATGTGCATAAACCTTTTCAATCAAATAAAAGTACAATTTTGCATGATTTTCTCTCCTTTAGTTATGTATACATTCATATGTATTTGAGAAAAGTGAATATTTAGTCTGGACATCTCGAGAATACAATGCTTTAAGTAGCCCCAATGAGGTCATTTGATTTCCTCACTTCCCTGGTTAACAATGGCATGTACTAGCTTATGTCTCTCATATATGTGTGTTTGTACTTAATTATGGAGTCAAAAACCCTCTTTCTTTTACCAAAACACATGCTTGCAATTGTTTAATTATTAGAATTAATTAATCATGTGATTAAAAACTCTCTTTCTTACATTCATGTATGCAAACTTACATGTGTTTGAATGCAAATGATATTTAGTCAGGACATCCCGTGAATACGAGATTTTAGCTAGCCCCAAGGAGGTCATTTGATTACCTCACTTCGTTAACAATGACACGCACTGTTAACTCCATTCCTATGTATTTTTGCATAAGAATCTAGATTGAGAGCTTTAAATCAATATGATAAAAATAATTCAATCAAAAGGAAAATATAAACTTTAAATGTACATGTTCATATTCATCATTTAAGTGTGCCAACACCTATTGCATGTATAGATATATTTAGGACTTATTCATATGCATGCTACATATGATGGAAAAAAATGAATAAACATGTGTTATGTGATAGTAATTAATTCCAATTAATCTTAAGATACCTTTCTTATTGAATGAGATTATTTAAAGTGAACCTAAACTTAGGATTAATTAAAACATATAATAAGTCATTCACTAAAGAGAATTCATTTAATTAATATGCTTTAGAAGTGACTTAAGGTAGAGATAAAAGTGAGTAATCCTCTCTTTTCTTCTCTTTATAACACTTAGTTGTTAAGAGTAAGTCAAGTAAAATAAAAGAAAATATTAAGTAAAAATTCCCAAATTAACTAAATCATTTAAAGTGAAATCAACTTCTTATGATTAAACACCCTTGCATACTTAAAAAATTCTAACAAAGCTTAGTTAATGCATACGACACAAGCCTTAATACACACACTTTAGAATTAAGTCACAACTTCTAGCTTTATGTTAGGTGCATGTTGTGATGAATGTCTTATTTTATGATGCATTATTTTAGACTATATGTTAAAGTGTATGCTTCATAAAGTAGATGTTAGGACCTGATTAGCCTAATCATATTTTCTGCAAGGGATTATGCTTAAGGGGTGCTTAAAATGAATATAAATGCTCTCTTTTGCAGGTTGCTTAATCCATAAGCATAATCCAAATTAAGCCAAGTGGGCTTGACCCATGCGCAGGGTGTTAAGTACAAATTATTCATATAACTGCTTCGGTTGTATGGTGTGTTTAGCAAATACTTATTTTACAGGTGTAGTTAGATTTACTTTTTTTCTTTTGATGTAATTTTGCATTAAGAATTAGAATTAGTGCTATGAGGGTTAAGGATGAACATTGGCTATAAGGTTTGATCTTGGGGTGCCATGTGATGCCTTGAAGCCTACTAAATCAAAAGAAGCAAACCAAATGAGGAAATGAAGGAGATATGAAGAATGAAGACCCCCCATAGCATTTATACATTTATAATTTATAACTATTATTTCATATACCGGGTTGTATATGGGTAGAGCTCGGCTACCTATTTCTTTTTTCGGGTTGCACTATTCAAGACCGCCTGTTATAGGGGTTTGCCTCCATAGGTTTAATATAAAGTAGGGGAAAGATCTTTGGTAAATTCAAAGACCCATCATACCTTAGAAGTCCTTATTAGGTGATTAGGTCCATTATATGGTGATGATTTCTATCTTTGAAGATAGTGCATCATTCCTTAATGTCATACATGATCACCTCAATAAGTACACCCTCAGATCTGCATGGTGTCCCCCATACACATACTCAAAAATAAACACCACAGATTTTTTGGTGACTCTGCTGGGAAAATTCCTCTCTCCATGTCTAGTAGACAATTGTTGTATCCAAGCATTGATAGTGGACTTATGTTTTACATAAGCCCAATATTATCTTTCTTTCCATTGGCATTTAGCTTATTTCATCCTTAAGCAAAGTTAGCCAACATCCTTTAGGTTTTAAGACCTCACTCCATGTAGGTCTTGAAACCCTTATTGGGTTCCCCAATAGGTTAAGAATAAATCAATCAATAAAAGGAGATGACTAAAATTGGAACCTCTTTACCACTAGCTTGGTGAGGCAAGGTTCATTTCATACTTAAGAAATTATCAAACTAAATAAATAAAGTCTTTTTACAAAATTGTAAAATTTTCCAAAAACTCTTTTAAAAATTATGCACTTCATATCACATAAAATTTGCAAAATATAAGATTTTCAAACCTCTTTTTAAAATAAAAAAAAATAATCAACCCTCATTTGACAGACTTACATTTGTTAAATGAGGATTGCCTTTTTAAAACAAAAATCCATCATGAAAATCCTTCATTTCAAAATGAAATTTTTCAAAAGCACATCTTCAAAATAAAATCAAAATAATAAACTCCACTTAACATGATCCTACTTGTTAAATGAGAGTTTTCTTTTAAAACTAAAATCAAAATACATTTGAACTCCAGTTAATACATTCATATGTTATTAAGTAGGAGTTCCTTTTTCAAAATTAAAATCAACATATGAACTTCACTTAATACACCCAATTTATTAAGTGAAGGTTCTCCTTTTCAAAATCAAAATCAAAATATATTTGAACCCCATTTAACACATTCATATGTTGTTAAGTAGGGGTTCCCTTTTTCAAATTAAAAATAAAACATGAACTTCACTTAATAAACCCGAATTCATTAAGTGAAGATCCCCTTTTTAAAGATAAAATCAAAACAAGAAAGCACTTTTGAATTCAATTTAACAAACCCATATTTGTTAAATGGAAAATCAATCGCCAAAATCAAAATAAATCCACAAACACATAAGTAAGTTCCATCCTAACATACCCAAATTTGTTTAGCATGGAACTCACTTTCAAAACATCAAAGTACAAGGCACATATATTTGAACTCTATTTGGCATACCATATTTTTCAAATGAGAGTTCCCTCTCATTTTCAAATCAAATCAACACAAATCAAATACATTTGGTTTCTACTTAACATACCAGATTTGTTAAGTAAGAGCCTCATTTTCAAATCCACATACATATCAAACACACTTGGCCCCCATTTAGCAAACCAAATTTGCTAAATAAGGGTCACATTTTCAAATCAAAATAAAAAAAACAAATATCAATCACATTTGGCCTCCACTTAACATACCAAATTTGTTAAGTGAGAGCCTCATTTCAAATCAAACATACATCACTCACATAACAAACAATCATCACAAGAAAAGATATTTTCACAAAAATTTCAAACATAAAATTGAAGATCCCCCTAGCATATCAAATTTGCTAAGTAAGGGTTTTCCAAATCAAATTTTCAAAACATGCAACATATATTCAAATCAAATTTTTGAACAAGATATACAACACATATATATTTCCAAAGTCTCTCCAAATATTTGAACCCCACTCAACCTACCTAAATCGGTTGAGTATGGGTTCCAAATCAAAACCATATAGAAAAGTCTCTCCTCATATATCAAAAACCTCTCCCAAAATTTAATGAACCCCACTTAGCATACCTAAATTTATTTAGTGTGGGTTCAAATTCTAAATATAATCTAAGGGTCAATGATTGAAGATGAATACTAAAGCAAGGGTCTGACTCAATTACATTTCAAACAAATATAGTGATTTCAATGCAATCAGTCTTTTCAGCCTTCAGTCAGTGCAGTGATCATGGCTCCCAGCCATTTCATTTTCTCCTTCCCCTTTGGTGTGGATCTAGCCTTGGATCAGGTCAATCTCACTATGATTGATGTTACACATTTGATCTACTTTGGGTGTGACTTTGAGGGCCCTCAAAACTATTAGCAGGGAGGAGGTGGTGAGACAGACGCCACTTATCCGCTTTGACATGCCATCTGATTTTGAGTTCCCCTCATTGAAGAGGAAGGCCATAGTGGATCCCACATCCCATTCAGTGTCAATGTTAGTACCAGCTGCTTCCACACGGGTTCAGTCAGTTGCCCCTGCCATAGCTCCAATGAGAAATGCTGCCTCCTCTTTGGTCACCCCAAAGGGGAAGGCTAGCTTGGCCTCCAAGATAGTCTCCCCTACCTTTGAGGTAGGTTCTAGCTGCCACTTTGCGTCACTCACCCACACCCAATGCCGCAACAAAATTAGGAAGGTCAAGCGGGACCACGAGCGAGCAGCCATGGAGCTCGATGCTACTTCCCATGTTGCTGAGGAGGGTTCTCCGTGTGATACCTCTCCACTTATGAGTGGTAGTAGGTTTCACCCCCTCTCGACCTCAAATGGAGAGGAAGACTACTGGAGGATCGCTGCATTGCCTCCACCACCAGCATATTATAAGACACCGGCTAGGGAGCATATGAGGCCCTACACCGGACTTAGGACTGTTCTACGCCAAGGTGGTAAAACTTATGAATGCTCAGCGTCTAGTACATTGTTCGATTTGAGATCCATGATCCCTAGGAGCATTAGGGGTCAGATCCATAGAGAGAGAGAGAGAGAGAGAGAGAGAGAGAGCCATGGAGGCTCAAGTATCTGCCCAGGCGGGCAAGAGAGAGCGACAGAGGTATGCTAGGAAGTCGGCAGCCTCCACCTTGATGTATTTCCTTGATCGCCTCCGGGTTGATCATTGAATAATATTATTCTTACTAGTGCGATGCGAAGGAGATCTCTAGTTGAGAGGCAATCGGTGTTTCCATCACACCGCTCCCCTTGCCATCCATCATCACCCGTTCAGCTTACAACATCTACTAATCTCGCCAAGCTTTAGAAGCCCCCATCTGAGGAAAGACCATCCCCACTGGTTATCCAGCTATGGTCCAAGGATCCCACTCCATCCACTTCACCTGTTGAGGTGAGATCGAGCTTCGCAGCTCGACCCTCTACCTCAGCTGTGGTCAGGAAGGAGTGGCGACCTAAGAGCATTGTCGTCACTTCACCACCACCACAGACAGAGGGGGAGAGATGAGTGGACATGACATAGTCCCCATGATAGTTGATCCTCCTGGTGAGCAGAGGAGCATAGTCCTTTGGCTAGCAGTCAACGGGTATTCATACCAGTCCAGCAAGGCATAGTAGACCGATCGATAGATGACATATTAGCGGACTACTTTGCCAAGAAAAGGTGAATTCTCATGAGTGACCATTCAGATCAGGAGGAGGATAGAGTCAGCTTCGATCTTGATGAGGATGACATATTGGACGACACAACTGAGGTCCACATGGTTAATACACGGGGGTCCTTATAGTGGGATCAGCTTAGCCAAGAAGTTGTCATGCTCAAAGAAGGTGACACTTCTCTCTCAGCTTAGCACCTTCTCCACCAGCTCAAATAGAGGGATGATCAAATTGACAAGATGGAGAAGAAAATTGAGGAGTTGATGGTAGTAGTCTCAGCATTGTAGAACTCAGCCCAATTTCACAACCTTCTCCTATGATAGTTGACCATCCAGAGTTGGTACATACCTTAGAGAATCACTTAATTAAGTTAAGAAGGGAATTTGGGCTTAATCAATCAATTTTCCTAATTAAGCAATCAGTAAATTTCAAAATTATAGGGGTGGTAGAGGTCATCCTCCTAAACATCCTCAGAAAGTTTGAAATCAATTGGATGATCAATTAAGGAGTAATTAAGCTAATTAAGTTTTCAATTAAACTTTAATTAAGCCAAAATTATTATTCAAAATTAATTATGGATAATTTTAATGGATTCCTCTTTGAAATACCTTTAAAGTGAGCCCTCAATTGCATTTTTTTTTGGATTTTTTTATAATTAGTTATGAATTTTGGAAGTTTCAGCATTAAAAATGGATTAATTAACCATAATTAAAGCCCTAATCCTGTTAGTGTCACATGGAATGGTGATGCGGCGGGCTTTCCAAATGGCACGATGGGATTGGGTATTAAAGTTATCACATCGCATGGCTGAGTCAGTCGATGGTGGATGCGCTTTCTCGTGGACCGTCCGATCTAAGATGAGATGACCACGATTAATCTTAGGGTTTAGAGGGAATAATCATGGGATTTGAGCATGATTTAATCACAGTCATCTGCTCCGATCACGCAGAATGGACAACCCATGATCTTTCTCCTTCACAAGCAGCGAAAGATGGATGTCGTCCATCTTTCTCCATTCAATTCGAGCTCACCAGAGCTTGGATTGATTCCAAAATGATATAACACCATCAAAGGAAGGAGAGGAACACATCCAATGGCTAAGATTGCATGACATACACATTTCTTTCGAAGACCAACCCAAAATCACCTAGGCTACGAAGGATTACCTCACCGGGAGCTCAAGACAGGGGGATCGTGAGGTAGCTTCATCTAGTAGTGATGAAGCCCTATTGAGAAGCTTGGGCCTTGATTTGGAGTAGATCCCTCGGATGACCAATCCATGTACTTTAGAGCTTCGGTCTTGATCAAACTCGAGCTTCTGGTGGCTTTGGAGCTTGGGAAATGATTCAGATGGCTTCGATATTGTGCATGGAAGGTGTGTGCAAAAGGAATTAAAGTTTTGTGGTGAAATGAGAAAGCTTGAATTGAAATAAACCTCCCCTATTTTGGTTTGACATAAAATGAGAAGGGAGAAGAATGGGGGAGCTTAGGAGCTTGGGGAATGGTCGTGGGAGACTCTCCTACACTCTCTCTAGTTCAAACAAAAATGTGCAATTCCCATTCAAATTGAGGGGGTATACCCCCTCAATTGTTGAGGTGGATGGATGGGATTCAATCCCAATTTCTTGTCAGCCAGCCGCCGTCAGACCACCAGAATTGTCTCCATCAGGTCCACGTGGCTCACCAGGAGTGGGGAAAGAGTTGGGAGGTGGCTCAAGGTCTGATATGGGGAGATTTCCTTTCCTTTGTCCATGGGGTGCTCGGTTTGCATGGGAGGTAAGTTAACTCACCTCTCCTTAGTTCATGGCAAGTCCTAGTGTGCTTAGAGTGGGCTATGAAGGTTAAGCATGCTTCATTTGGCAATTGGATGGCTGCCAAGTGATGGGAGAGTGGACTTTGCCAAATGGGGGAAGGAATCCAATGCAAAGAGGTTTGTCCAATGGCTAATCCCCTTGGATGGGGCCCACTTTTCATTTGGGGTGACTTTTGGCTGACCTAGGGTCAATTTGGTTTGGTTAGCCACCAAAGTCTTATGGGTTGGTTTTATGGGTTTCACTTCATTTGATCAAATGGGTTCATATGGGTTCATGTTGGGTTAGGTTGACCAATTGGTCAAATTGGGTCAAACCAAGGCTTGGTTAGGTTCAAATGATGATTTGAAGAGTTTTGGTTCAAATGATTTGGGTTGGTTTGGCTTAGGTTTGATTTTGGCTCATCTGAAATCAAATGGGTCAAATGGGTCAAGTTGACTAATTTGACCAATTTGACCAAATTGGGATGGGTTAAGTGTTGGTTCATGTTCAAATGGTTAATTAAAGATGATTGTAGGCTTTGATTTGATTTCATTTGGATTTAATTTGAATTTTGGCTAATTGACCCTTTAGGTCAATTTGGGCTAGATTGGGTCAAGTTGCCCAATTGGTCAAATTGGGCTTAATTATGGCTTTGGTCAAGTTAAATAATTGATTTGGAATTAACTTGAGCCATTGGCTGCAATCAATTTGGGCTAGATTGTGATTTGACCCATTTTGGCATTTTAGGCCAATTTGGGTCAACTTGGGTCAAATGGACAATTGGACTTGGTTTGGCTCAATTGAGGGTTTGGTCATGTTCAATCATTGATTATGAGTTGGTTTGGATCAATGGTTTCAATCAATTTGGTATATGGTGGGTTTTGACTAGTTTAGGTTTCATTTGGGCTAAAGGTTGACTTGGTCAAAGGACCAAGTTGACTTGGTTTGACCCAATTGAGGTGGTTGATCATCCCAGGGTGATTGTTGATCATGATATGAGGCTTAGTTGACATTGGTTCAATCTAATTTGGGTTGGATGGAACTTGGATTAAAAAGGGTTCTTTAGGTCACTTTGGATCAAGTGGACCTAAATGGGTCAATTGATTTGATTTTGGTTTGATTCAAGTTTAGTTAAACTCATATATGAGCCTAGGATTGAAAAATAAATCCAACTATAATCAATTCGAAGTCTAATGGATTTTGACTCATTTGAAATTTTCAAGTAAAAAAGGCTAACTTGGGCTTGACTTGGGTTGACTTGAGTTTGATTTGATAATTATAGTTTATGTTTATATTTGGCTAAATGATTGAAGTAATGATTGATTCATGAGAAAATCCATTGATTTTGGCTTGATTTGGATAAGATTTGGCCAAGTCCAAGAAATTGGCTAAAAAGGCTTGAATTGGGTTTTTTATTGATTTTGGAATTGATTTTGACTATTTGAATTATATTTTATTTATATTTGGGAATATAAATGAAGATATAAAAGATCCATGAGAAAATCAATTGAGTTTGGAGTGATTTGGTAGTAAATTTAACCAAGCTTAAGGATGTAGGTCAAAAGGGCTTAAGTAGATAATTGATTTAGTTTGATTTATTTTTAGTCATTAGAGGGTGGGTTTCATTTATATTTATGAATATAAATGAAGGATTAATTGGTTTATAAAGAAACCAATTGATTTTGGGTTGATTTGTGTGAGATTTGGCTAAGCTTATGGAGGTAGGTCCATATGGATTAAGAGGGGATTTGGCTTGGTTTGATTTAGTTTGATTTGGTTTTAGTCATTTGGATATGGATTTCATTTATATTAGTGAATATAAATGATGAAATAATTGATTTATAAAGAAATCAATCAAGTTTGGGATAATCTAGGTGGAGATTTGGCTAAGCTTATGAGAGTGGACCATAAGGCTTAAGGAGGAATTTTGGACTTGGATTTGATTTGAGGATTGAATCATTTAAAATTGGGTTTGAATATGGATTTAGTAAATGATTGAGAGATTGAATTGATATTTGTGAAAATCAATTTAATCGGTATTGATTTGAATTTGGCTAAGGCTAAGTCTATAAGATGAAATCAAAGGGCTTAGAAAGGGTTCTGAATTTAATCATGTGATTTTATGGAGAAATCTTGAGCTTGAATTTGATCATAGGAATGATTATGAGTCATGAAAATTTGGTTTGGGTTTGATATGAATTTGAGGTTTGGTTTGAGGAAGAAAGCATGGATTGGGTTAAGGCTATAGGGTAGGCAAATTTTACTAAGTCCCTAAGGCATAACATATTCCTATGGCTAACCCTTCTAAGTCTCTAGGTTTAGGTTAAATGTTCACCTAATTGCTATAAGTGTCTTAAGACTAAGGAGCTCTTAGTTTCTACAAGAGTCCTAGATCTATGATAAGGAAATTAAGAAATCACTCCAAAAGTTAGGTCAATAGTATCTTGCATAGGAAGGTCACAAATGGCATCTCCATGCATGGAAATGATATCAAGCATATGGTAGAGCAGCAGGTGAGGGAAGCCATGGTGCAAGCTAGAGAGAGCTCATCCATTCCAAATGGTAGACCATACCCAAAGGAATTCGATGTAGTTCAATACCCTAAGGGTTTCGTGTTTCCTTCCTTCAAGATCTTTGATGGCAGTGGGAACCCACATCAGCATATTACACATTTTAGAGCTGGCTGTTGCAACGCCGGTAGCAGTGATGCACTCTTGTTTAGACTCTTTGTCAGCAGCCTAATAGGGGTTACATTTGATTGGTATGATAACTGTCAATAGTTCGGACTTTGTTGAGTTGGAGCACCTCTTTATCAAGAGGTTTGCTGGAGCTCAGCAAAGAGTTACTGTAGGCGACCTTATTGTAGCAACACAAGTTCCCAATGAATTCCTTGTTGATTATATTCTCAGGTGGCACAACCTGAGCATGAAATGTGAGCCACAACTATTTGAACAACATGCCATTGAGATTCTTCTTAAGAACATTCATGGCCCAGTTTCCTTCATGCTTAAGGACTTTACCATCTGGACATTTGAGAAACTAATCAACAATGTGGCAAGCCTGCAAGAGGAAGCCAAACAGTTGCCCTTTCCTGACCAATCATCTCGGCCCAAGCTGTAAAAGGTGTTTGTGAAAAAGCCAGGGATAGTTGTGTCTGTAGATAGAGGGAAACAGCCAGCCAGAGTCCAATATAAGAGACCTCAAGCTCAATAACCTCCTTTACCACTTCCTCTGCCACCACCTCGACCATCATATTAGCTGCCATAGTCAAATCAAAAGGTCATTCCCACCACCTCAGCAGCATACCCAGCAGCGGTACTCCTATCCACCTCCAGGTAGCAATTACCCACCTACTCTTGCTGATAGATTGAATAAGCCATATTCATTCAAGAGGGAGATAGTTAGAAAAATCTTTAAAAATCTCTTAAATAAACATGACTTTCAATTACCAGAGCCCAAGAGGCTAGAGGAAGTGAGCAAGAGTAATGATCCTAACTATTGCTCCTACCTCCGGATGATTAGTCATGTCTTAGAGGATTGTAATACTTTTAAGGACTGGCTTGAGCGTAGCTACAAGTCAAGCACCGTAGTTACCCCCAAGGAATATTTATTAGAACAACCATTGAGTTCTATTAGAATAATTCTTAGGGATACTTGCGATCCTCTTTATCCAAAAGAAGGTTGACATATTACCTTATCCTAAACCTCTAAAAAAGTAATTTCTTAGATCAAGAAACTCTCTTTATAGGTGCCTAAGGTAGCTCAAACCTCAAACATCAAGGAAGATTTGTAAGTTGCCAAAGACAACTTGAAGAAGATGATAACCCAACAGCAGCAGCAGCCGCTCTCCATACTTGCCCGGGATAGTTCAATAGCTCAACCACTGTCTAAGTCCAACACTCTATCCACAATTGCACCTACTACTTCTTCCTCTACTAGCTCCTCTTCTACCATCAGGAGCATTGTATCAGCAGAAAAGGGCATTAAATCCTTTAATCCGCTTACTTTGTTGGATTTCTATCATGTACCTCCACCCAAAAAGAAATTAATGAAGAAAGCTTTCACTTACATCTTGTCCACTTCTGATACTCTAAATTTTATTCATGCTGAAAACTCTCCAAGTTTAGAAAATAATAATGATAGCTCTAATCATTTTGATCCCCTCTCTTCTGATTCAGAATCAAACTTTTCATTTTTGAATCAATCGGGTTCACCTCTTGAGATTGACTTGGAGTCAACTAACTCTGAGGATCTCATAGGAGAAGCTGTAGGTAGAACTTTCCATGAGTTCATCATTTCAGGAAGTCAATGAAGTCAACTGCGATGGAAAAGTTCTACCTCCTAGCACCTCGTGATAAGGGTAAATAAGTCATTGGTTCTAGTGAGTGATAGCCCACAGATGCTCCACCTATGGATATGCTTGTGGAGGACCAAGTCAAAGTTGATTACAATGTCCTACACATCTTAGAAAGTTGCTAGTGAAGTTAAGCATATATGACGCCCTTGTCTTATCCAAAGAGATGAGGGAATCTTTAGTCAAGGCTTTACTTGATCTAGAGATATGCTTAGCTCAGCTGACAACAACTAAAGAGGAGGCACAGAGCTCAAAGGACATCTCAGGAGTTACATTTAGTGATGAATACTTACTTCTAGGAACGACCAAGCATAACCGCCTTCTTTAGATTATAATGGACGTTAGCAGATATAGGTTATCAAGAGTTCTAGTTGACTAGGGTGCATCAGTCAATATTATGAGTCTAAGAACCCTTGCCTACTTGAGGATTAACATCTCCAAACTCTAAAAGGAGAGGACGATGTTGAGAGGATTCAATGAACAAGGCGAGATGGCCTTAGGCTCTATAGTGTTGCAACTGGAGAAAGATGACTGGAAGACTGAAGCCAAGTTTCATATCATAGACTCGGATACATGTTTTAATGCTATGCTAGGGAGACCATGGATACGTGAAAATAACACAGTTCCATTCTCTACATCGCATGCATGAAGTGAGAGGTGGAATTGAGTATTACGTCAAAGGAGATCTCAAACATTTCATAATTCATGAGGTCGATATATATGAGGATGCAACCTATTTTCTTCCTCAAAACCAACAAGTACATTCTCGTTAATATAGTCAAGATCCCCATGAGGGACAAAAAAAGAAAAGAAAAAGAAAAAGAATTAGAAAAATAAAAGAAAAAAGATAAAGAAAAAGAAAATAAAAGAGAGCGAGACATGGACTCAGGGGAAGATATAGAGCCTGACATTAGATTCCACCCACAGTTTGTTACTCCATTCGAACATATGGGTAGGATGACGACCTCCACCAGAGGTAGAGGACAATTTAGAGGTAGCCCCTGAGGTGGAAAGCCTCCCTATTGGCCACCCAATATGAGGTATGTCCCGGACACCAAGAGTACACCTTCTATCCATATAGACTTAAAATCAGTTCAGAGGATGAGTCTTATGTGGTTAGCACACTAGTCAGCTATTCTCAGTAGCAGATCCCTTTCGAGGTGATGTTTGATAGATGATGAAGACTGGCAAAGTAAAGCATAAATGTATCCAAGTCTGCATATGAGATAGTCAAGAATCAGTTGGGAACCTTACCTCTAACCCCACTTTCCTCACAAAAGGTTGAGGGTTGGGTAGTTAAGGAACCCCCTAAGTCATCAACAGATGGGAAAACTCAGAGGTTCTTTTTGGGAGCATCATCCTCTAGTCAGGAAGCTAATGTAGAACTTGAGGATGATTCATTTAAAGATTTAATACAATTGCTTTTTGATTAGTATTCATCTTGTGTTCTTAATCTAGTAAAGAAGGGAGTAATCCCATATACTTGGTCTAAACATAGGTCAGACTACTTTGAAAAGTTATGGGAACACCAAAGCAGACATCCTTAATTAAGACTAGGACTAGGATTCAGTGAAATGGGTCCAGTCGATGATGACAATCATTGCCTAGGAATCTCCAATCATTTGGAATATGATATGTTCTTTTCAAATCGTGATAACTCATATGAGGAGGTTTGTTTAGAAACTTCAAAAGATTTAAATGACTTTGAAGCCAAAGATGCACTGTCAGAGTTCAAAGAGAAGATCGAGAGCTCAAAAAATCAACTTTCAATTAGCTGTTGGACATAAGCTTAAGGACCGCTTGCATGGAGTTACAAATAGATGCTTGGTTTATCTCCTGACATAGTAGTCCACAAACTAGCAATAGAGCCTAGTGCTAACCCTATCAAGCAAGCTCCTTGACACATGCGATTAGACATTGAACAACAGGTCATATCTAAAGTCATGATTGATGCAGGCTTTATTAGGGAATAAAAATATCCTATATGGTTGGCCATTGTTGTTCTAGTTAACAAAAAGAATGGCCAAATTTGCATATGCATCAATTTTAAGGATCTAAATAAGGCATGTCTAAAAGATGAATTTTCACAATCCATCCTGGAACTGATGGTTGACATTGCCTCATCTCATGCAGTCTTCTCTTTCATGGATGGCTCATCTGGTTATAATAAAATAAACATGGCCCCTGAGGATGAAAGAAACACTGTATTTTGAACCCCGATCAGAATCTTTTGTTATTGGGTCATGCCTTTCGGCCTTAAAAATGTCGGTACGACATACCAATGGGCCATGAATCGAATCTTCAATGAACTCATTCATCATTAAATCAAATGTTACATTGATGATCTTGTAGTCAAAAGTAAAGAAACGGAAGACCATCTCTTTGACTTGAGAGTAGTTTTCAAATGGTTAAGATAATTTAACTTTAAAATGAACCCATGAAGTGTGCATTCGGAGTGGCTTCAGAGAAATTCCTTAGGATTGTTATCCAGCACTGTGGAATAGAAATCAATACGAAGAAGATTGAGGCAATATTAAAAATGTCACCCCCTAAAAGTCTAACTCAACTCAGATCATTTCAAGGGTGGTTGGCATATCTAAGATGCTTCATTTCTAACTTGTTAGGGAGATGCCAACCAATTTCAGCACTTGTCAAAAAGGATGCCAAGTTCAAGTGGGATGATAAGTGTGAACATGTCTTTGAAGACATCAAGCACTACATGATGATGCCGCTAGTTCTAGTAGCCCCTATCCCGGCAAGCCACTCATCCTCTATATTGATGCATTAGGCAACTCCATTGGCGCTTTGTTGGCCCAGACCAACGATGAAGGGAAAGAGAATGCACTCTACTATCCCAATCATCGTCTAATTCCTACTGAGGAAAATTATCTACCTATTGAAAAGCATTGCCTAGCTTTAATCTTTGCATCCCAAAATCTACGGCACTACATACTTTCTCATAAGGTGAACTTGATCTTTAAGATCAATCCACTGTAATATCTTATGACACGGCCGACACTATCTGGACGGTTGGCATGTTGGTCCATGATTTTGTCATAGTTTGACATCACTTTCATACCCCTCAGTGCGGTGAAAGGATGAGCACTAGCTGATTTATTTGCAGGACACCCACTTCCTGTTGATTCCTCGCTTAGGGGACACTAGCATTCACCATTGGGAGATATATTTTGATGGTGTGGCATCCATTCAAAAGGGAGAAGAACCACAATCTACTCTTCTAGGGAAGGCAGGGGTTGGAATAGTTCTCCTAACTCTGGACCATGATGTGATGTGATTCTCATATCATCTATCCAATCCAAGCTCGAACAACGAAGTCAAATATGAGGCTCTGATTATCGATCTGGAGTTAGCCATTACGCTATGCTTCTAAAGTATCGGGGATTCTCAATTAGTTATCAATCAAATCACTTGGTCTTACAAAGTTCTAAAGCCTAAGATCCTTCATTACCACAAGTACATTATGGAGTTGTTGGCCCAAATCCTAGAGGTTACCATCTATAAGATTCCTCATGGAGAGAACGCAGTAGCACATGTATTAGCCAAGCTTGCCAAAGTGTTGGCATGTCCGGAAGATGAGTCCATACCAATAAGGGTCTAAAATTGACAAGTCAAATATGAGGCTCTAAAATTGACACTGAACTCATCGAGAGACTCTCTTGAAGGGGAGGCTGTTGTTGCCAAAAAAGAACAAGGAGTTGGATTGGAGGTGACCATTCATGGATTATCTAACTATAGGCAAACTACCTCAAGAGAAGTCACTAGCACATCAGGTAAAGCAAAGAGTCATTTCCTACGCTCTCATAGATGGCACTTTGTACTGGTGGTCCTTCGATCATATGTGGTTACATTATTTAGACAAGCATGAAACCCATAAGATCATGACCGAGGTACACTCAAGTTTATACTAACACATCAATCTAGTCCGAAGATGAAATCCAAGATCAAGAGACTAGGATACTACTGGACTTCTATGATAACAGACTGCATGGACGTAGCTAGGAGATGCCACCAATGTCAAGTACACGGTGTGGTCTTACACCAGCCACCCAACATTCTACACCCTACCTTGGCCTAATGCCCATTTGAGTGTTGAGTACCAACATAGTGGGTCCAATCGAGCATCTTTCTTCCAAGAGTCATCAATTCATTCTAGCTGCCATCGACTACTTTTTTAAGTGGGCAGAGGCAATCCCACTCAGAGAGGTCACAACTCAGCATGTGCTCCAATTTTTCAGGAACCATATTGTATATATGTTCGGGGTGCCTCAATAAATTATATCTGATAATGGTACTGCATTCAATAGAACCAAAATCAATAGCTTTGTCTGGAGATAGCATAGATTGAAGATATTCTACCATATACTACCTGAGGGAAAATGGCTTACCAGAAGCCTTCAACAAAACTCTCATCTGGATATTAAAGAAGATACTCGATGACAACAAGCAATAGTGGCATGAGCAGTTAATTGAAGCCTTGTGGTCTGATCGAACCACTTATAGAACTCCAACTCCATCTACCCCATTCTCCTTAGTATATGAGTCTGAAGTTGTTCTACCATTAGAAGTCCAACTCCCATCACTAAGGATAGTTATGGGTACTAAGATCATAATGGAGCAGAACACCAAGTTGCGATTAGAAGAGCTTGAAGGTTTGGAGGAGAGATGCCTCGAAGCATGCCATAACTTTGAGTTGTACAAATCCAAAATGATTCAAGCTCATAACAAGTTGGTCCGTCCTAGAGCTTTTCAAGTAGGAGAGCTTGTCTTAGTTCTAAGGAGACCAATTATTTCCCGTCGAAAGATGGGAGACATGTTTGAACCCACTTGGGAAGGCCCTTTTTCCATAGAGAAGGCCTACCAATAAGGATCTTATTAGCTTATAAATTATAAGAGAGCACCCAATGCTTCTAATCAACAGGCTCTACCTAAATAAATATTATCCATAAATCTTGTTCCAAAATAATTATTAATAAAACTTCTTTTCATCTCAAATTCCATCTCTTCTATGTGTTGAGAAACATCTTTGTTTGCGAATCTATCATGATGTGTTTAAGTTAGGTGTGAGGAACCTAAGCGGTGTCCTATCCTTTAGTAACACAACACCAACACTAACTACACTCAACCACATATAAAATAAACACATATCTTTTATGTCGGGCTATTTTGATGTGGGATAAAGCCCCCTGTGGCACTCACTCATTAGCTGCTCTAGGTCAGGCTAACATGCTACCCTGATAGTGTGTCACATAGTGGTTCCTTGTTTAGAGGATGTAAGTCTATAAGTCTTCTTCTTAACTTGACCATTCAAATCTACTAGTGCCTTGTTAATTTGGTAGGCCTTACTGCGCGGTCGGAAAGATAGCTCATGTTGACTTTGTTTAAGAGGATGTAAGCCCACACGCTTTCTTCTTAAGCTAGCCATCATGCACTAACTGGGTGAACATATTTGAGGTTTAGGATAAGTCCCCAAGTGGCTCCTTTCCTTCTGACTACTTCAAGTCTCGATCCAGTCCTTACATGGGACTCCCCGCTTTATAGTCACCCTAGGTTGGATAGCATTTGTCCCACTAACGATAGACTATCCTGATGATCATTTCCAACTATGAAGATGTAAGTCTACAATCCTTCTTCTCAGATTGATCGTCACCAACCGACGGGCATCTTAGGTTGGTTGTTTGTCACTATGCTGATAGCGACCCACCCGATGGATACACCACTCATGGCAGATGTAAGTCTACAAGATTTCTCCCATAGTTGGCCACCGTATACTATTGACCTCACTTTTGGAGTGAGTTCTCAACTTCCTCATCATAGATCTAGGACTCTTATAGACACTAAGAGCTTCTTAATCTTAAGACACTTATAGTGATTAGGTGAACACTCAACCTAAGCTTAGGGACTTAGGAGAGTTAGCCACAGGAATAGGTTATGCCTTAGGGGCTTAGGGAGACTTGCCCACCCTATAGCCTAAACCCAACCTAGGCTTACCTTCTTAAACCAAACCTCAAATTTAACTCAAATACCAAATCTAAATCCAAATTATAAACCAAATGATTGAAACCCATAATCAAAACTCTTCTTAAGCCTTTTGATTTTATCTTATGGACTTAGCCTTAACTAAATCAAAATCAATCTAAATTCAATTGACTTTCTCCAAGATCAATTCAATCCCTCAATCATTTACCAAATCCAAATCCAAATTCCAAACCAAATGATTAGAACCCATAATCAAATCCAAAATCAAAATCCCCCTCAAACCTTATGGTTAAATTCCATAAACCTAGCCAAATCGCCACCCAATTCAACCCAAATTTGATTGATCTCTTCATGAATCATTTATATCTTCATTTATACTCATAAACATAAATGAGATATAAACTCAAATATCCAAAATTAAATCAAACTAAATCTAAATCCAATCAAAACTCTTTTTAAGCCATATGGACCTACCTCCATTGACTTAGACAAATCTCATATAAATCAACCCAAAATCAATTAGTTTCTTTATAAACCAATTACTCCTTCATTTATATTCATAAATATAAATGAAACCCACCCTCCAATGACCAAAAATAAATCAAACTATATTGGTTTTCCTCTTTAGCCTGTTTGACCTACATCCTTAAGCTTGGTCAAATTTGCTTCCAAATCACTCCAAACTCAAGTGATTTTCTCATGAATCATTTATATCTTTATTTATATTCCCAAATATAAATGAAATATAAATTCACATGACCAAAACCAAGTCCAAAGCCCAATTCAAGCCTTTTAAGCCATTTCCTTAGACTTGGCTAAATCCTATCCAAATTAAGCCAAAACTAATGGATTTTCTCTTAAATCAATCATTCCTTCAATCATTTGCCCAAATATAAATAAAACCTATAATTATCAAACCAAACTCAAGTCAAGCCCAAGTTAGCCCATTTAGCTTGAAAACTTCAAATGAGCCAAAATCTATTAGACTCCAAATTGATTGCAGTTGGATTTATATTTCAATCCTAAGCTCATATATAAATTCAACTAAAGCTTAATAAAACCAAAACCAAGTCAATTAACCCATTTAGGTTCACTTGACTCAAAGTGGACTAAAGAACCCATTTGAGCCAAGTTCTAATCCAACCCAAACTGGATTGAACCAAGCCCATCCAAACCACATACCATGATCATTGATCATCCTAAGATGATTAATTGCCTTAAATTAGGTCAAACCAAGTAAACTTGGTCATTTGACCAAGTCAACTCTTAGCCCATATGAAACCCGAACTAGCCAAAACTCATCCTACACTAAATCAATTGAAATCATTGATTCACATCAACTCATAATCAATGATTGAACATTACTTGGCCATCAATTGAGTCAAATCAAATCCAATTAGCCATTTGACCCAAGTTGACCCAAATTAATCTAAAAGGTCAAAATAGATCAAATCATAATCCAACCCAAATTGATTGAACCAATGGCTCAAGTTCATTCCAAATTGATTATTGAACTTGACCAAAATCATAATTGAGCCCAATTTGACCAATTGGTCAACCTAACCCAACTTTGCCCAAATTGGCCTAAAGGGTTAAATTGGCCAAAATCCAAATTAAATCCAAATTGATTTAAACCAAAGCCTACAATCATTTTCAATTAACCAATTGAACTTGAATCAACACCCAACCCAAGCCAATTTGGCCAATTTGGTCAAATTGGTCAACTTGACCCATTTGACCTATATGAATCCAAAAGAGCCAAAATCAAATCCAAAGCAAATTGAACCAAACCAATTACACCAATACACTCCAAATGGTCATTTGAACTTCACCCAACCCTTGGTTTGACCAAATTTGACCAATTGGTCAACTTGACCCAACCTAACCCAATTTGACCTAAATAGGTCAAATTAAGCCAAATCAAACCAAATGAACTCCAAATCACTTGAAATTTGGGCTAACCAACTTTTGACTCATCTCAAATCTACCTAAATCAAATCCATTACTAAATGACCAAGATACCCTTAGGCTAAGGGCATCACATGAGGAAAATCACTTGAAGGAATGGTCATTTCTTTTTCTTGGCCACTTGGCACCCATCCATTGGTCCACTTAGGCACCAAGAACATTGGCTAACCAGACCCAAGGATGGTTGGGTGATCATAACTCATAGAGAGGTGAAATCACCTCCACATTCCTATTAGAACACTTGGAAAGCCATAAGACACTACTACTCCCATGGCAGCCACTCTCACACTCCCCTCCACTCAAGTGAAGCCAACTAAGGTGATTCCCTACCCAAATTGAACTCCCCATGATAGCCATTTGATCAAAATGGCCTAACAAGGCTAGTCATCCAATCCAAGGAATGAGGGGGTATGCCCTCCTCATTCTCACTCAAATCCATTGACTTGCATTTGATTCAACCCTAGCATCTAAATATGCACATCCTAGAGCAATTTCCAAGGTTTCCTGAGCTCCCCAACTCTTCCTCTATTCGTTTTATAGAAAAATGAAACAGGGGAGTCCCAATCTGATTGTCATTTGCTCAAACCTCCATGAAAGTGTAATTAAATTTGTACACACCATCCTTGGAGCCAGCCGAGTGAGAACAAATCATCCCCCAAGCTTCCCTATGACTGGAGGGTGGATTTTGATCAAAGTTGACCACTTTCATTACCCTTCTGAGCAATCCACCTCAAATCAAAGCTTATGCCGCTCAACAGGGCTTCATTTATATTAAATGAAGCATCCTTAATCATTGAAATTGTCGATCCTAAGCTCCGGTGAGGTATGCCACTGAAATCAACCTTTAGCTTAAAATGGTTTGGAGCTTTTGAAGAAAAGTTTCATGTCATGAGATTTCCACTATTAGATCTCTTCATTTTGCTTCCCTGATAGTGTGGGATCGATTTGATCTCTATTCAAGCTCATGTGAGCTCAGATCAAGTGACAAACAATGGACGGTCTCCATCTCTCGCTGCTCGAGAGGAGTCAGAACACATACCATCCGTTTCATGCGTAATTGGAGCGGATGATTCTGATCAAATCATGCTAGATCAACCAGATTAATCCAACTCAACCACCAGTTTGATCGTGGCCATCCGATCTCAGAACAGATGGCTCACGAGAAAGAGCGTCCCGCCGTTGGCTGACTCAGCCTTTCAATATGATAACTTAAATAACCAATCCAACGGCACCACGTGAAAAGCGTTGTCAACGTGCCACATGGCACTAATAAGATTAGAGTTAATTAAGGTTAATTAAATACATTTTAATGGCTTAAATTTCCATAATTCATAACTAATTGTAGAAAAATTCAAAAAATACAAATAATGGCTCATTTTAAAGGTATTTAGAGGAATCCATTAAAATTTTTCATAATTAATTTGAAATAATAATTTTGACTTAATTAAGATTTAATTAAAAATTTAATTAACTTAATTTCTCCCTAATTAACCACCCAATCAATTCCAAACTTTCTGGGGATGTTTAGGGGGATGACCTCTACCTCCCTTATTTTTCTTGGAATTTATTAGTTTCTTAATTAGAGAAATTAACTGATTAAGCCCTAATTTCTTTTTTAACTTAATTGAGGGATAATTAAGCATATGAATAGTAATTAATTAATTATTTGGACTCTCTAATCACTGTTGAATAGTAAGGTGACTTGGGAAAGTGGATTGGAGCCTCCCTCCTAATCCTTTTCCCTAATTTTCCCTCTCTTTCCAACCAAAGTGCTAATTAATGATTAATAAATTAAGTCATGACCTAATTAGCCAAGTTAAAATTCAAATCACATTAAGTCATGCTTGGTCATGTAGGTGGCTTATGGAATTTAGTTGGGACCTCATTACCTATCTTTTTCCCTTAAGCCCATCTCATTTCCAAGATAATTGTTTAACTTTGTTAATTAATTAAAGAGAAATGAATTAATGGATTAATCACCTAATTAAGAATCTGATTTCCTAGTTTTAATATTGGGTAGAGCTTTAGGTGTTCAAGAACCTAAAGAGGTTAGTGAAATTATGATTAGCTCACATATGTGAGCAAAATCATGAAAGTAATTAAAATAGTTCCTTAAGTTTAATTAATAAATGATTATGAGCTAATTGCATCAGACCCCTTTCATTTCATAGGAGCATTACTATTTACTTCTCAATGTATTTGCATATTGCATTAGCTCATAATTATTTAATTAATTACCTTAAGGTAGCATAGGCAAGGGTTCAATTAATTGATTTAATTCACACCTTAACCTAATTAATCCATAAAATCAACCTAATTGCTTTTCCTTAAATCAAATTAATTTACACATGGGTAATGGGATTAGAATTAGCAAATCTTTCTCACACCTCTTAAATCAAGTTAAACATAAAATCAAAAGTGACATTTAGAAACTTTGGTTTATTTTAAATAAGCTTATTTAATATGATTGTCCTTAGGAATTAGTTGGATTAAATGAAATTACATGCTTGTGTCTTTTTATTTCTTGCCAATCATATTAAAATGTTATATGCCACTTGATTCATGCATTCATTTCTTCAAAATTAATTAAACATAAATGATTTATGTCAAACTTGCATATGTTGATTTAAATTAATATATGTGTGGCTATTATCACTATTAAATCCAAATCTACTTTCCAAATCTTATGAACAAGGGATTACATATGCTATAAATGCTAGTTATGAATACATAGGAAATACATATGATTATAGATTAAATGCATAAAGTAAAGTTCTTTTCTTTCATTCACATATCTTGATTTATGTAAGTAAGAATGTTAATGGGTATTTAGTTTAGACATCCCGGGAATACAAGGCTTTAAGTAGCCTCAAGGAGGTCATTTGATTACCTCACTTCCCTAGTTAACAATGGCATGTACTCCATTTGATTTCATTCATACAAATTTTAATATTAGAATTTAAATAAGACTTTAATCCATGTACATAAATCATTTCAATCAAATAAAATACAACTTTTGCATGGTTTGCTCTCCTTTATTTGTATGTACATTCATATGTATTTGAGAAAAACAAATAGTTGGTCTAGACATGTCGGGAATACGAGGCTTTAAGTAGCCCCAAGGAGGTCATTTGATAATCTCACTTCCCTGGTTAACAATGGCATATACAAGCTCATGTCTATCATACATGTCTGTGTGTACTTAATTATCAAGTCAAAACCCCTCTTTCTTTTACCAAAATACATGCATTTGTAATTGTTTAAGTGATAGAATTAATTAATCATATGATCAGAAGCTCTCTTTCTTACATTCATGTATGCAAACTTACATGTGTTTAAATACAAATGGTATTTAGTCTGGACATCCCAGGAATCGAGGCTTAGCTAGGCCCAAGGAGGTCATGTGATTACCTCACTTTCCTAGTTAACAATGATCCGTACCTGTTTAACTTCATTTTTATGTATTTTTTATAAGAATTTAGATAGAGCTTTAAATTAATATATTAAAATAATTCAATCAAAAGGAAAATATAAACTTTAAATGTACATATTCATATTAATCATTTAAGTGTGCCAACACATAATGCATGTATAGGTTTACTTAGGACTTAATCGTATGCATGTTACATATGATGGGAAGAAATGAAAAAACATGTGTTATGTGATAGTAATTAATTTTAGTTAATCTTAAGATGCCTTTTTTATTGAATAAGTCTATTTAAACTAAACCTAAACTTAGGATTAATTTAAAATATGTAATAAATCATTCACTAAAGAGAATTGATTAATTAATATGGTTTAGATGTGACTTAAGGTGGGGATGAGAGTGATTCTCTCTTTCTTCTCTTTATAGCATTTAGTTGTTAAGAGTAAGTCAAATGGAACAAAGGAAAATATTAAGTGAAAATTCCTAAATTAACTAAATCATTTAAAGTGAAACAATCTTGTATAATTAAATTCTTTCATACTTAGAAAATTACAACAAAGCCTAGTTAAGGCATACCACACAAGCCTTAAAACACTCACTTTAAAATTAAGTCACCACTTTAGCTTTATGTTAGGGTGGTGCATGGAGTGATGTATGTTTGGTGTTATGATGTATTGTTGTAGACTAAATGATAGGGTGTACGCTTTGTAGACTAGATGTTAGGCGTGATTAGCCTAATCATGTTTTCTGTAGGAGATTGTGCTTAAGGGGTGCTTAAAATAAATATGAATGCTCTTTTTGCAGGTTACTTGACCCCTAATCATAATCTAAGTTAGGACAGGTGAACTTGGTTACCCATGTGCAGGGTGCTAAGTCCAAATTATTCATATAACTGCTTGGGTTGTATGGTGTGTTTAGCTAACATTTATTTTGCAGGTGTAGTTAGATTTACTTTTCCTACTTTTAATATAATTTTACATTATTAATTAGGATTAGTGTTATGAGGGATTAGGATGAGCAGTGGCTAGAAGGCCTTGTCCTAGGAGGCCTTGTGATGCCTTTAAAGCAAGAAAACCAAATGAAGAAATGAAGAAGATATGAAGAATGAAGACCCCCATAGCATTTATTTATTTGTAATTGTAATTATTCTTTCATATACCGGGTTGTAAGGGTAGAGCTCAGCTACCCATTTTCTCTTTTCGAGTTATATAGCGGTACCTGACCGCACCGACCTTTTATTCTTTTACATTGGATTTATAAATTATTTGATGCTTTATTTATAATTGTGTAATAGAAATAGCATGTCTCTTCTTAGTTTCTTATTTATATGGTGATTTAATGTGTGGTCTGGATCCGGTTATGCTCTTAGGGAAAAATAAATTTTCTACCTCAACTAAAACTCATAACTAAATTTTCTAAATAACTCATAACCTCACATAAAGCCTAGGCATTAAATCAAGATAAGTAAAAGATTTAGCAACCCCTTAGTTGAATGTTGTATGCTTAATATCATGCATCCATATTGCTTCACTCTTGCTAAGAGAGGGTTTCCATCCTTGCACGATAGGGGAAGATTTTGACCTTTGAGGGTCTCCACTGTAGTGGAAAACACATCTTTATTTTTGATTTAGCCAATAACCTTATTTCATCATGCATTTCGATATATAAAAATCCTATGACCTTTGTTAAAATAAAGAGTCAAAAATTCAAATAAAATTTGATAAGATTTGCATTTGACTAAGTCATTGTTCATAACACTCATGTTCTAGTCTCTTAGGGAGTGGGTTTAAGGACTTTAGTCTATTTCTAAATAATAACAACCAAACCATCTTGAAAAATCATATGACTTGACCATATGATTTTAAAGCGTATGAGGAGTTAGCTGGCTGCCACTTCAGGTGATTATAAGCCAGCAGTCGGGTGGTTTACCCTTTCTTATGGAGGTAAACCATATACCCATCTTCGCTTAGATTTAGGGTGTGCTTTGGCCATTGCTAAAGCTCCCTAGAATTAGGATATGAGATTTCTATTTTTGCTTAGGCTACAAGCATAAGACTTCACCTCTTACACATTTTCATAATCTTGTATTATGATATTATAAGTCCTAGCTTTCTAATAAATTTCAACTCAAACATATATTCTCTTCAATTTCAAATATATAAAGCCCGACCATAGGATATGTTGGAATACGTTCCCTACTCATCTCCTTTGACTTCGATAATAAGTCTCTCCTTTTGATCTACCCCAATTAATTTTCCAAATATAACCAATTTATTGATAGTCCTTTGTTGACCTCACTTTTGGAGTGAGCTCTCAACTTCCCCATCTTTGACATAGGACTCTAAAACACTAAGAGTTCCTTAGTCTTAAGACATTTCTAATGATTAGGTGAACACTTAACCTAACCCTAGAGACTTAGAAGAGTTAGCCATAGTAATAGGTTATGCCTTAGGGGTATTAGGAAGACTTGCCTACCCACTTAGGAAGGCCCTTTTGTCATAGAGAAAGCCTACCAAGGAGGATCTTATCAACTTATTGATTGTAAAGGGGATCATCCGATGCTTCCAATTAATGGGGTCTATTTGAAGAAATACTACCCATAAAATCATGTTTGAAATAATTATCATCAAAATTCTATTCCAATTCATCAAAATATTCTCTTCATTTGAAGCATTGTTTGCTTGTTTGTGAATCCACCATAATGTATTTAGGGTAGGTGTAAGAGATCCCAAGAGGCATCCTATCCTCTTTCACAACACAGACATAAATTAAACATGATTCCCCAATGCTACTAGAATAGGTGTGAGAGAACCCAAGAGGCATCTTATTTTGACTAGCACAACTAAGTTAGGTGTGAGAGAACCCAAGCGGCATCCTTTCTTGGTGGGACCACAACTGCCATTCGTGGCACCATTTCATCAACTTTTAAGCGTGTTTAGGGTAGGTGTAAGAGAATCCAAGAGGCATCTTGTCCTCTTCAAACACAAACATAAACACATATCTTTTGTCTCGACTATTTTGGGAGGAGCCCCCTGGCACTCACTCATTAGTCGTTTTGGTTGACATGCTACCTTGCCAGTATGTCACCCCAGTGGTCATTTTTTTGGCAGATCTGAGCCACCATGCTTTCTTCCTGACTTGACTATTGCAAACCGATGAACTCCTTATTAGTTTAGTAGGCCTCACTGCACAGTCAGTAAGCTACCTCATGTTGACTTCATTTAAGAGGAAGTAAGTCAACACGCTTTCTTCTTGAACTAGTCATTATGCACTGACTACGTCATATTTGAGGTTTAGGATAAGTCCCCCAGTAGCTCCTTTCCTCTTAACTACTATTAAGTTAATATAAGTCCCCTAGTGGCATTCACTTAGTAGTCACCCTAGGTCGGATAGCACCTGTCGAGCCGAAGACAGACTATCCCGACAATCAATTTCACTGTAGGAGGATGTGAGTCCCCGATGCTTTCTTCCTAGGCTTATTATTGCAAATCAATGGGCACTTTAGGTTGGTTGATGTTCGCTATGCTGACAGTGACTCACCCGGTGGATACACCACTCTTGGCAGATGTGAGTCCCCGCACTTTCTCCTTGACTTGGCCAACGAATACCTATATACATTATCTTCTTCAGGTTTTGGATAAAGCCCTTAGTGGCCCCTCCCCTGCGGGCACTCTACTTGGATCACGTACTTTGCGACCCCATTTAGACACTACCCGGGCAGCTCTTGGATTGGACAATCCTCATTTCCTAGGAGCCACCTCTGTGGTTGGAGAATTTGTCCAACGGATGCATAGATTCTCCCTTAGATCAGTAAACCTGAGATAAGTCTAAATTGATATAAGCTCATTCTCAGTGTGATCCCTTGCAAACCAACAAAGTCCATGATAAACAAACAAAATAATAAACAAATTTATTCTCTTGTGGATTAGGAATTCAAGCCCCCAGCGGCTCCTTTCCCAAGCAGGCATCTTATCTTTAGGGGAGTGTCAGCAAAACTCCCTATAGGAATTTCGTGACTACACTTGTGTTGAGATAAGTCCCCATGTCAGCACTCTCTCTGTAGTCACCCTTTGGTCGGGTTCAATCTGTTTTGCCACAAACAGGTTACCCTGAAGGTCATCTCACTTTGGAAGATGTAAGTCTACTACGCATTCTTTCTAGCATGATCGCAACCGAGGCCTTAGGTCGGGTTGACATGTTACCTTGCTAATGTGTCACCCCAGTGGTCTTTTATTCAGGAAAGATGTGAGTCCTCGTGCTTTCTTCATTGAATTGGTCACTTCAAATCGAAGGGCACCCCTTTGGTTGGATAGTTTTCTCCTCAACCACGAAGCTACTCCCTTTGGATCGATAAATCTGAGATAGGTCTAGGTTGACATGGCCCCTACTAAGTGCAGTCCATTACAAACAGATTGGATCCATCAAATATAACTAAAAAAGAAATTATTCTTGATTATCTTTGAGCTAATTTAAGTCCCCCAGTGGCATTCACTCATTAGTCAGCCTAAGTTTGGGTTCGACCCTTTGCATCACCAATTGATCACCCCAGCGACTGATCCCTATTTTGGAGAATATAAGTCTACTTCACTTTTTTCCTAATAAAGTTGATGCACAACGAAAGGCAACCTCTCCGGTTGGATAGCCTTACCATGTGGTTGGTGGACTACCCCTTTGGATTCTTACAGCTGAAGTAGGTCAAAGCCGATATGGCCCCTACTCAGTGCGGTCCATCGCAAACTGATAGGGTCGATCTCAAAAATTAAACATTTAAAATCTGAAACAAAATCAACCCTCCTCCATAGCGGAGTCAAATTAAACAATCAAATCAATCAGCTCTCTTCAGTAAGATGCAAATCCTTCCAATCTTCCTAGTGGAGTCAATTCAATCCAACCCAAACCTGTTCCCCTAGTGGAAGGTTCACATACTCCATCCCTAGTGGATTCCCCTTCACTCTCTTATGTTTTTGACATGAGTAGAGTCACATTGCCCTAAGCTTTTGATTCCTTCTGCACCTCGAGTTTAGGGATATATCATTTCTATTATTTGAATGTTGTTGATCGTCTCAGTCAACACCAATATGTGTGGTGTGCCTTGTCAGTCACACGACACCTATTGGGTGCCCTTTATTGACCTCACTTTTGGAGCGAGCTCTTAACTTCCCCATCTTAGACATAGGACTCCTCTAAACACTAAGAACTTCTTCGTCTTAAGACATTTTTAGTGATTAGGTGAACACTTAACCTAACCCTAGAGACTTAGAAGAGTTAGCCATAGGAATATGTTATGCCTTAGGGGTATTAGGAAGACTTACCTACCCTATAGCTTAAACCCAATCCTTGCTTCCCTCCTTCAAACCATTCCAAATCAACTCTTAAATCAATTTCAACCCAATTGATTTTTTTCAAATCATGAATCAATTCCAAATCAACTCTTAAATCAATTCCAACCCAATTAATTTTATCAAATCATAAATCAATTCCAAAATCCAAATCATAAATCAATTCCAAACCAAATAATTGAAACCCATGGTTGAATTCAAATCCCAAAATCTTTCCTAAGCCCTTTGATTTCATCTTATGGACTTAGCTCAAATCAAATCCCAATCACTCCAAACTCAAAAGATTTCCTCATAACCCATTTATATTCTCATTTATATTCACAAATATAATTGAAATATAAATTCAAATAACTAAAACTAACTTCAGAATTCAAATCCAAATCCAACCAAAATCCAACCTATACTCTTCAAGTCAAATCCTTGAACTAAGCTCAAACCAAATCCCAATCACTCCAAACTCAAAATATTTCCTCATAACCCATTTATATTCTCATTTATATTCATAAATATAAATAAAATATAAATTAAAATAACCAAAACTAAATTCAAAACTCAAATCCAAATCCAACTTATGCTCTTTCAAGTAAAATCCTTGAACTTAGCCAAACCATCCTCAAAATAATCCAAACCTTTGGATTTTCTCTTCAAACAATCACTCCTTCAATCACAAACACAAATATAAACATAAACTACTATCACCAAACCAAAATCAAACTAACCCAAGTTAAATCGATGTTCACTCTTTTGACTTGAAATTGTCAAATGAATCAAAACCCATTTGACTCCAAATCAGTTGCAATTGGATTTATATTTCCATGATAAGTCCATATGTGAGTTGAACCAAACTTTAATCAAGCCTTGATCAAGCCATTGGACCCATTTAGGTTCACTTACCCAAAGTGACCTAAAGCACCTTTTTGAGCCAAATTCTAATCCAAACCAAATTGGATTGAACTAAGCCTATCTAAACCTCACATTATGTGCAACAATCATCCTAGGATGACCAATCACTCAAATTGGGTCAAACCAAGTCAAACATAGCCTTTAACCAAGTCAACACTTAGCCTAAATGAAACCTAAACAAGCCAAAATTCACTATAAGCCAAATTGATTGAAACCATTGATCTAAACTAATCCATAATCAATGATTGAACTTGACCAAGCCATCAATTGAGCCAAACCAAGCTTAATTGACCACTTGACCTAAGTTGAGCCAAATTGACCTAAAAGTCAAAATGGGTCAAATCTTGATCTAAGACAAATGATTGCAACTAATGGATCAAATTCATTCTAAATTGATTTTTGAACTTGACTAAAGCTTCAATTGACCAATTAGACCCAACCAAACCCAATTGACCATGAACCTCTTGCCCTAAAAGGTCAAATCAACTTAAAATCAAACCAAACTAAAATTGATTGAAACCAAAGCTTGCAATATATTTCAAATGATCAACCAAGCCTAAACCAACCTATGACCTAATCCAATTAGGTCAAATGGGTCAAATTGGTCAACTTGACCCATTTAACCTAAATGAACCTGAATGAACCAAAACCAAATATAAACCAAATTGAACCAAACCAATGACACCCTGTGGGTGTTTTAAATATATCCTTGCCTTCATCAATCCACTTTTTGGAAAAAAGGAGGAGATAAATGAAAACAAGAATATACATACACCTTGTGAGGACGCTATGTAGATCCACATATGTTCTTATTAGGGTGATTAGGTATGGCATTGAGGAATGGTGTACTATCTCAAAAGACAGAAGTCACCATCCTACAAATGGACCTAATCACCTTAATAAGGACTCCTAAGAACTAGGGGTCTTCGGAATGTACCAGAGATTCTTCCCCTACTTTACATGGAAAAGTAAAGCAAGGTTTATTTTAAATCGGGCTCGTTAAGTTCCCTACAAGGGCAAGCCCCCATAGTTAATTACATCCTAAGAAATGGGATTCCTTAGGAATACTCTTGATTAAAGTAAATGATCATTATCTCTGAAGATTTTGAAAGGTTGGACTATTAATCGATCGATTTATTTTTAGAAAGTCAAGTGGGATTGATAAAGAGGAGGGAGTTCTTATCGAAGCCAAATGAAGATGAGTAGGGGATGCTTAGGATACTAGGAAGCCTAGTAAGCACCACCCCAAGCTATCCTATGGTTGGGCTTTACATTTTTGAAATTGATTTATTTACTTGAGTTGAATTTTCATTAGAAATTTAGGGCTTATAATTCCATCACACAAGATGGTGGAAATGCCTAAGAGGTGAAGATTTATGCTTGTGGCCCACAAAAGGCAAAATCAATCTATGAACCTAAATCTAAGGAGCTTTGGCGAGGGCCAAAAGCATGACCTAAATCTAAGGCAAAAATGAGTATTTGGTTCACCTCCATAAGAGAGGATGAAACACCCGACTATTTGGACTTACAATCTCCTGGGGGTGACTGCCAACTAACTCCTCCTACAATTTTAAATACATGTAGGCAAGTCTTATGATTTATGCAAGATAGCAAAGCTGTTATTTGTTTAGAAAGAGACTAAGTCCTTAAACTCACTCCCTAAGAGACTAGATCATGCATGAGCATGAGTAAAGACCTAAATCTAATGCAAATTTTGTTACATTTTACTTTCATTTTTGGACAATCAATTTGACTCGAGATTTAGGATTCATATGCCTAATACATGAGAAATAAGATTATGGGCTAAAATTAGCAAGATAAAGGAGCTGAGTTTTCACCATGGCTCTCAAAGGTCAAGCCAAGTTCACAGGCACGGGTGGAATCCCTCCAAATCAAGAGTGAAATAATATGTTTTTAATACATGACGTGAGAAAAGAAATACCCATCCAGCTAAGGGGTTGCTAATTCTTTTATCTTGATTTATAACCAAGGCTTTAGATGAGGTTATGAGTTATTTATTTTTAATTTGAATAGTTTAGTTAGATAGAAAATTTATTTTCCTAAGAGCCTAAACCACATCAAGGCCATTCATCAATCAATGAAGAAACTAGGGAAAGATGTCATCTTAATGCATAAGTTAAACAAACATCAACCAATTTATAAAACTAGCGCAAAATAATAAGAGGTTATTTGTGGTCAGGCTCCATCGCACAAACTTGAAAAACAAATTGGGTAGCTGAGCTCTACCTTTATACAACCTGGATTACAAATGAATAAAATTACAACCAAGTAAGGAATTCATGTTATGGGGGTCTTCATTCTTCTTTTTCTTCTCTCATCTTTCTTCTTTCTTCTTTCTTCTTTTGGTTGGTTAGAATGTGGATACTCCAAAGGCCTCACATGGTGCATAAGATGTAATCTTATGACCAATGTTCATCCTTTTCCTCCATAACAATCATTCCAAAATCCTAATTATAAAATTACATGGAAAGGGAAAGTAAGTCTAACTAAAACCTGTAAAATAGAGATTAGCTAAATAAATCATACAAACTCAAGCATGTATATATAAAAATTGGACTTAGCATCCCACACATGGGTAACCTAGTCCACTTGGCCTATTGGACTATGCTTAAGGGTATAAGCACCTGCACAGCAAAAGCAATTTTATATTTTTATTACAACACCCCTTAAGCATAATCCCCTATAGAAGACAATGATTAGACTAAATCATCCTACCATTCAGTCTACGCACATACACCCTAACATACAGACTAAAACATTACATTACAAAATAAAAGAAAAATATCAAACCATGCACCGCCCTAACCTAAAGCTAGAAGTGGTGACTTAGCCTAATGTGTGTGCTATTTAAGGTTTGTGTGGTATGCTTAGCTAGACTTTCTGGTTTAAATTTTTCTAAGTATGAAAATGTTCAACCTAGAGGGTACTTTCATTTAAGTTGTTTAGTTAATTTGGGTAAATTTTATTTGATGATTTTATTTGGTTTAATGAACCTACTTAATTACTAAAGGTTGTAAAGAGAAGAAAAAGATGAGAGAACTTCTCTTTCTTCCCTGCTTTAAGTGATTTCTAAGATAGATTCATTATTGATTTTTATTTAGTGAATATTTTGTTATGTGTTTTAATTAATCATAAGTTTAAATTTTCTCTAAACAAACCTATTCAAAAAGAAAGGTATTTTAAGATTAAGTAAAGTGAAATACTATCACAAAACACACATCACTTCACTTCTTTCCCAACATGTGTAACATGCATATGGATGAACCTTAAGCATATCTATACATGCAAATAGAAATATTTAGCACACCTTAATGATGAATGCTAAGAGAGTTACTTAACAAAGTTTGGATGCTTTATGATGCATGATTTTCATTAAGTAGAAAAGAGGGATTCTTTTATCCATTTCTCATATGCACATGTATATGTACGAAAGGCATAAGTGAGTACGATGCCATTATTAGCACCAGAGTTGTAAGGTATAAGACCTACTTAGGGCTACTTAAAGCCTCACAAATCCCGGTTGTCCAGACTAATATACCACTTTCCTTAAATACATATGCATGTACAAAAGAAATGAATGGAAAAAGAAAATTGAAAAGTTTATGTTTATTTAATTTTTGGTTTGTTTATGCAATTTATATGTGTAAGTGTGGATGTCCTTCTTAAGTGATAACATAGAATGAATAGGGATGGATTTAAGCAAGTGTTGTGTTATTTTCAAATGAACTATACACTTTGCCAAATCTTATTCAAAACTATGCTAAAAGATAAGAGAAGGAAAGCCACACAATGCACATCTTTATATTTTATTCACATGCAAGCTGATAAATAATTATAAGTAGCATACCTTTCAGTTTTAATGTTTGATTCATAAGTTTTGAAAATAATTTTGGATTTAATAGTGATAATAGCCATTCATATTCTTACTTTAGCCAAAACATGCAATTTGACATAAATGAAATATTTCATTTTTAATTTTATTTAAAAAAAACATGAATGCATGAATTTCATAAGACATATACATTTAACATATTAGGAAAGAAATAAAGTGATGAAAGCAATGTAAATTCATTCACCCTAATTAATTCCTAAAGATAATCCTATGAGTAAGATTATTTAAAGTAAATTAAATTTATTTTAAGGAGAGTTTGAATTTTGTTTAAGTTTGATTTCAATTTGAGAAATGTGAGATGAGTTTGCTGGTCCTAACCCATTCCCCCATGTGTGAGTTATTTAAGTTTAATTTTTAGGTGATTAGATCAATTTTATGCTTTGGTTGGTTAATGTGAATTAAGTGTTAATTACCCCTTACCTACACCACCTTAGCATAGTTAATCAAATAATTATGAGCCATGTATGACATAAAATCATACAAGGAATTTAAATCAGCAATGCACCTAGGAAAGAAAGGTACTTAATGCAATTGGCTCTTAATTAATGATTAATTAAGCTAAAGGGTTTAATTTAAGTTCTTTCATAACCCTTCCCACACATGTGAGTTAGATTTTGATTTCATTAATGTACTTAGGTTGTTGAACACCTAAGTATCTACCCAAGATGAATTGATTAAGTTCTAGAATGTTTTGATTTAAAAAAAGTTTGATTAATTAAGTTATTTTAATTAAGTGATTAGATTATTTAATTAATTTTCACTTTAATTAGGTTTTTATCCAAATGAAATAAACTTAGGGAAAAAGGATTGGGAAAGAACCCTTGATCTCATTCCCTAAATCTACTCACTGTCCTAAGGTAATTAGCAAAATTAAATAGTGAATTTATCACTATTTAAAAGGTTAATTAATCATTTAATAGATTAAGAGAGTAAGTAGAAATGAGCCAACCAATTACCCTAATTAAGCCATTAATAAATTCCAAGAAAATCATGGGAGGCATAGGTCATCCCATTAATCAACCCTAGGAAGTTTGGAATTAATCAGTGGCATAATTAGGGAGTAATTAATGTAATTATATTCCCAATAAAACCTTAATTTAGAAAACATCACTATTCAAAATCAATTGAAATTAATTTTAGAATATTTCTCTTTGAATTATCTTTCCAATACTTTTTATTTTGTATTTTTTTTATTTTTTTATAATTAGTTAAGTTATTTTGAAGTTTTCAAGCTTATTAGTAATTATTCCCCAAATTATGTGACTAATCCCGTCGATGCCACGTGGACCGTTGACGCGGCATGCGCTTTCCACACGATGTGATGGGAGAGGCCACTTAAGTTGTCAAATCATAGCACCGCATCAGTGGTGGTGCTATGCGCTTTCTCCCCAACCATCTGATCAAGGATCGAATGGTTGAGATCAATCCTGCGATATTAATAGGATAAATTAGATATTCCTACACGTCTTGATCATGGACGTCCATTGTGTGATGGATGGCCCCATGATCTATCAGAGTTCTCCTATGGGAAAGGGGAACCTCCACCTTTCATGGCAAGATTCGAGCTCGATTGAGCTCTGATTGAACTCTAACTTTACCCACACCATCTAAGAGTAAAGGGGAGAAGATCTAACGGTCAAATCCTTATGAAGTGAAAATTTCTTTCACAAAGGACCACACCATGGCTAATTTAATCTCAGGTTGAGGGCATACCTCACCGGAGGCTATCACCGGCACTCGAGTTTGATGAGGTAGCTTCGTCTAGTGGAGACAAAGCCCTATTGAAGATTTGAGGTGTTGAGATTGAGTGGATCTTCCTATGGACCAAGCTCTCCTTCAAATGGATTTGGCCTTGGTATATAGCACTCTTCCCTTTCTTGGAGAACTTTGATGAAGGCTTGGGTGAGCTCGATTGAGTTCCCTCAAGGTGCTTGCAAAGTGAATTTTCTTGATTTTGTGTGTTGATCAGATGGAATTTTGGTGGAGCTCCCTTATTTTTGATTTTGTGAAATCTGAAAATGGGGAAATGGAAATGCCTAGGAAACCTTGGGGGAGCTTGGAATCACTTCCTCTGAGTTCCTATGCCTCAATCGAATGTGTGAATCATTAATTCAAATGAAATTAGGGGGAGTATATTTCCCCCTAGGTGAATCAGATGGTCGTAAGGTGCTTTGACTTTTTGATCCAACACATTTGATTCAATAGTTTTGTTAGGCTGTTAGGAGTGTCATAACATTCAGTTTTAGGTGTGGAGTGGAGTAGTGAAGCTCCCATGTGCTTGAAATGAGTAGAGGAAGGATTCCCACAAGCCCATGTTCAAGCAAGTGGTTAGTTTTTGGGTTTGGGTTGGGTTTGGCTGACCCAAACCTAATGGGTCATGTGCACCATGTCCATTAGGGACCAATTAGTCCACTAAGAGGATGCCAAGTGTCCATGAAAAAGAATTGACCAAATTCTAAGTGGTTTTGATTTTAGGTTACCCTATGGCCTAGGGGTAAAATGGTCATTTGGCTTTGATTTCAATTTGAATATGTTTGGTATGATTGAAAAATGGGTTGGGCCAAGTTACAATGGATTTGTAGTTGATTTGATATCATTTGACTCATGTTGACCCATTTAGGACAAAATGGGTCAACTTGGGTCAAGTTGACCAAATGGTCAAATTAGGTCAAAGCAAGGGTTGGGTCAAGTTCCAATGGTCATATGAATTTATTTTGTATCTTTGTTTCAAATCAATTTGGTTTATATTTGAATTTGGTTCATTTGATTTTATTTAGGTCAAATGGGTCAAGTTGATCAATTTGACCTAGTTGACCTATTTGAGTTAGGTCATGGGTTGGTTTTGGTTTAGTTGGTCATATGAAATTGATTGGTATCTTTGTTTCCAATCAATTTTGGTTAAATTTGATTTTGGCTCAATTTGACCTTTTAGGTCAAGTTGGGTTCATAGTCAATTGGGCTAGGTTGGGTCTAGTTGACCAATTGAGGCTTTGGTCAAGTTTAACAAGTGATTTGGAATGAACTTGACCCATTAGTTTCAATCAATTTGGCTTAGATCAAGTTTTGACACATTTTGACTTTTTAGGTAAAGTTGGGTCAACTTGGGTCAAGTGGCCAATCAGGGCTAGTTAGCTCAAATGTTGACTTGGTCAAATTCAAACATTGATCATGAATGAACTTAGATCAATGGTTTCAATCAATTTGGCCTATGGTGGATTTTGGCCAATTTAAGTTTCATTTTGGCTAAGTGTTGACTTGATCAACCCAAAGGTTTGACCTAGGTTTGATCCAATTTGATGATTGATCATCTCATGATGATTGTTGCCCATAATGTGAGGCTTAGTTGGGCTTAGTTCAATCCAATTTGGTTAGGATTAGAATTTGGCTAATAAGGGGTACTTTATATCACTTTGGGTCAAGTGAGCCTAAGTGAGTCAAATGGCTTGGTCATAGCTTGATTTGAGTTTGATTGAACTCACATATGGACGTATGATTGAAATATAAATCCATTTGCAAGTGGTTTGAAGTCAAATGGGTTTTGATTCATTTGACAATTTCAAGTTCAAAGGGGTGAACATGCGTTTGATTTGGGTTCGATTTTTGAATAGAGTCTTGATTTGATGATTGAAGTTTATGTTTATATTTGGATTCATGAATGAAGGATTGATTGAATCATGAAGAAAAATCAAAGGTTTGGCTTGTTTTAATTTGATTTGGCAAAGTTCAAGAATTTGAATTGAAAGGCTTAGATTAGATTTTGACTGAATTTGGATTTAAGTTTTGAATTGATTTTTAGATATTCAAATTTATATTTCATTTATATTTGTGAATATAATTCAGAATATAAGTGGGTTATGAGAAAATCTCTTGAATTTGAATTGATTTGGGCTAAGTCCATAAGATAGAAATCAAAGTGGCTTAGGAAAGAATTTTTTTATTTGGTTTAATGATTTGGATTTCAATCATTTGAAATTGACTTGAGTTTGAGAAAATCAATTGGAACTGATTTGAGCCTTGAGAAAATCAATCAAGTTGGAATTGATTTGGAGTTTGACTTGAAGGAAGGAAGTGAGGATTTGGTTCAAGCTATAGGGTAGGCAAATTTCCTAATACCCCTAAAGCATAACCTATTCCTTTGGCTAACTCTTCTAAATCTCTAAGGTTAGGTTGAGTGTCCACCTAATCACTAGATGTGTCTTAAGACTAAGGAACTCTTAAAGTCTAAGAGAAGTCCTATGTGTAAGATGGAGGGGTTGAGAGCTCATTCTAAAAATGAGGTCAACACACCCATAGGCTCCAAATGATCATTTGAACTTAACCTAACCCATGGTTTGACCCAATTTGACCAATTGGTCAACCTAACCCAAATTTATCCAACTTGACCTAAATGGGTCAAATTGAACCAATTCAAACCAAATGAATTCCAAATCACTTGAAATTTGGCCCAACTAATTTTTGAATCATTTCAAATCTACCCAAATCAAAATCAAGGCAAAATGACCATTTTACCCTTAGGTCAAAGGGTATCATATGGCCAAATTCACTTGGAATTTGGCCAATTCTTTCTCAAGGCCACTTGGCATCCTCCTAGTGGTCCACATGGGCACCAAGGGAGGTGGTAAACATGACCTAATGAGCTTGGGTCAGCCATGCCTCAAGCCATGGCCAAATTGACCCCTCCAATGAAAATTTAACACTTAGATCACCCAATACACTCACCTAACACATGGGCACCCGTTTTCCTTCTCTCCACTACCTAAAATCACTCACATGGGATGTTAAACAACCCAAACCAATCAACCAATCTCAGCAATTGAGCTAAAATGGAAACTCAGCTCTCAACCATCTGATCCAAGGAGGGGGAGATATATTCTCCCTCATTCCACTCAAACAATAAACAATCGATTCGATTGAGCTCTAGGAATTGAAACAAAGCATCCCTAAGCTTTCAAAAGCCATTTCCAAGCTCCCTTGATTTCTCCTTCTCAATTTTACCTAAAGCCAAAATAGGGGAGGTTAATCTAAAGCCAAACTCATCCAATTCTCCATCAAAACCAAATTAACCTTGCAAGCACCATCAAGGGACTTCATCGAGCTAAATAAAGTTATTTCCCAAGCCACCACACCACAGGAAGGAAGAATTTAATCAAGGCTAATCACCATTGAAGGGGAGCTTGGTCAATTGAGCCATCCACTTCAAATCAAGATGTGATACCTTCGTCTCTACTAGACAAAGCTACCTCTTCCATTGGAAGCACTGGTGATAGCCTCTAGCGAGGTATGTCATTAAAACCATAGCCAAAGGAAAATTTTCTTGGAATGTTATGAAGGAAATTGTAATACTTTGAGATCTTGACCGTTGGATACCTTGCTTGTGCTTCGCCGAAGGTGTGGGGTGATTTTGAACTCCATCAAAGCTTGGGTGAGCTCGGATCGAGTGACGATCGATGGACGGCATCCGTCTCTCGCCGCTCGGGAGGAGATAGATCAAACACTGTTCATTCTATGTGATTGGAATGGATGGTTGCAATTAAATTATGATAAATCTTCTAAGTAAACAGTGGATTAATCATCGTCAATCTTAGACTAGGCGCTGGAGAGCAGCCACCGACTCGGAGGATGTGACAACTTAAATAACATATCCCATCGCACCACATGGAAAGCGTGCCGTGTCAGCAGCCACGTGGCCCGACGGGATTGGGGGGTTAAATAGCCTTAATTAATTCATTTATAATGCTGAAACTTCCAAAATTCATAACTAATGGTAGAAAAATACAAAAAAAAAAATACAAACTCAAGTTCATTTTAAAGATAATTCAGTGAAGAATAATATAAAATTAAAATCAATTTATTTTGAACAGTATTTTCTATTCAATTTGGGTTTTATTGGTAATATAATTAGGCTAATTACTCCTTAATTATTTTAGCAATTAATTCCAAACTTCCTAAGGTTGATTAGTGGGATGACCTCTGCCTCTCATGATTTTCTTGGAATTTATTATTGGATTAATTAGGGGAATTGTTATTTCATCCTAAATCCCTCACTTAACTAAATAAATGATTAATTAACTTATTAAATAATGATAAATTCATTAATTAAGCTTGTTAATCACATAAACCAGTGAATGGACTTAAGGAATGAGATTAGGATTCCTTTTCTAAATCTTTTCCCCTAAGTTTATTTCATTTGAATAAATACTTAATTAATTTACAAATTAATTAATGACTTAATCACTTCATTAATTGGTTCAATTAATCAATTTCAAAAAACCAAATTATTACAAAACTTAATCACTTAATCTTGGGTAGATTCTTAGGTGCTCAATAAAATAAGAGACTTCAAAAGAAATTAAAATCAAACTACATGTGCATGATGGCTATGAAAGTACTTAATTAAACCATTTAGCTTAATTAATCAATAATTGTGAGCCAATTGTATTAGGCCCCTTTATTTCTTAGGTGCATTGCTTATTTAAATTTCTTGTGGTTGCATATCATATGTTGACTCATAATTATTTGAATGGTTATGTTAAAGTGGTATAAGGGGTAATTAATGGACTTAATTCACACCTTAACCTAAATAAAATAAATAATCAACTTAATTATTGTAAAATTAAATTAAACCAATTCACACATGTGCTAAATGGGTTAGGACTAGCAAACCCTTTTCATATTTCCTAATTCAAATCAAATTCAAAAATAAAATCTCTTTAAAGAATTTTGATTTATTTTAAATATTCCTATTTTATATGATTGTCCTTAGGATGTAATTAGGGTGAATGAAGTCATATGCTTACATCTCTTTATTTCTTTCTAAGCATGATAAATGTTGTTCGCCATCTGAAATCATGCATTCATTTCCTTTGAAAAATCAATTAGATAAAATGGTTTCCTTTTATGTCAAATTGCATATGTTGGTTAAAATTAAGAATATGAGTAGCTATTATCACTATTAAACCAAAAATTATTTCTAAAACCTATAAATTAAAGATTATGAATGAACTGATGCTACTTATAAGTACTTATAAGCTTGCATGTGATTATAGCATAAGATGTGTTTTATGTTATTTTTTTCTCTTCCTTAAAATGGGTTTGAATGGGATTTGCAAAGTGTATAGTTCATTTGAAAAGAACACAACACTTGCTTAAATCTACTCCTATGCATTCCTATTTATGACTTAAGAAGGAACCTCACATTTACACATGTAAATTATACAACCAAATCAAAAAACAAATTTGCATAATTTTTCATCCATTTGTTTATTTTGTACATTTACATGTATTTAAGAAAAATGATATATTAGCCTAGACATCTCGGGTTGAGGCTTTAAGTCCTAAGTAGGTCTTGTACCTTATGCCTCTGTAGAAAATAATGTAGACTCACTTATGTCTTCATACATGTGGATGTGCATTTTGTTAATAGATGAAAAATCCCTGTTTTCTACATAATAAAAACATGCATCAATGGAATATTCAAACTTTCAAATCATATCTCTTAGCATTCATCATCAAAGTGAGCTAAAGTTTGCATTGCATGTATAGGTATGCTTAGAATTATTCATATGCATGGTATACATGGTGGAAAGAAATAAATGGTTATGTGTCATGTGGTAGTAATCCACCTTAACTAATCCTAAGATGCCTCTCTTGTTAAATAGGGCTATTTAGAGCAAATCTAAACTTAGGATTAATTAAAATACATAATAAAATATTCACTAAAGGAAATTTATCAATCAATCTACCTTAGAAATATTTTAAGGTAGGGATGAAAGAGAAGTTCTCTTCTCTTTTCTTCTCTTCACAATACTTTGTAACTAAGTGTAGGTTCATTCAAACCAAATCAATAACCAACTAAAATTAACAAATCAACTAAATCACTTAAAATAAAACCACCCTCTAAATAGAATCTTTCATATTTAGGAAATTTCAACCTAAAAGCCTTAAGACATCCCACACAAACTTTAAATGGATACATGCTAAGTCACCATTTCTAGCTCATGTTTCTGGGCATGGTTTGATGCCTGATTTTATTTTGTTATGTAATATTTTAGACTGGATGTTATGGTTTATGTTCATAGACTGGATGATAGGATGATCTTAGTCTAATCATATCTTCAGTAGGGGATTGTGCTTAATGGGCGCTGTAATAAAATATCAATATTTTTGCTGTGAAGGTTGTTTATACCCCTAAACATAATCCAAATTAGGACATGTGGACTTAGTTATCCATGTGTGGGGTACTAAGTCCAAGTTATTTATATAACTGCTTGGGTTGGTATGATTAGCTAATCTCTATCTTGCAGGTTTAGTTAGATTTATCTTTCTCTTTTTCATGTAAATTTTGCAATTAAAATTTGGAATGAAATTTATGGGGGAATTAAGATGAATATTGGTTATAAGACCATGTCTTATATACCATGTGAAGTCTTGAAGCAAACTACATCCCAAGTCAAATCAAAAGGAAGAAAGAAGTGAAGAAAGAAAGAAATGAAGAAAGAAAGAAATGTAGAAAGAAAGAAATGAAGAACAAAGAATGGAGAATGAAGACCACCATAACATGAATTCCTTTTTAATTGTAATCATTCATTTGTAATTCGGGTTGTATAAGGGTAGAGCTCAGCTACCCATTTTTCTTTTGTTGTGGTGGAGCACCACATCTCTCTTATTTTTTTGCAATCAATTTATAAATTGATTGATATTTTATTTATGATTATAAATTATGGCACGATCTTGTTTCTTCATTGTTTGATGAATGGCCTAGATGCGATTAAGCCCATAGGAAAAATAATTATTTTATCCAATTAATCAACTTAAAATTAAATTAAACAACTCACAACCTCACATAAAGCCTAAGACATAAATCAAGATAATAAAAGATTTAGCAACCCCTTAACTGGATGATTGTATGTCTCACATCATGCATAAAACATATTGCTTCACTCTTGCTAATAGAGGGCTTCCACCTTTGCTAGAGAAAATGGCTTGACCTTTGAGAGTCAAGGTTTCCACACCTCATTCTTTCTGATTTTGGCCCATAATCAATCTTCTCAAGCATTAGGCTTATGAAATCCCATAGCCTGTGTCAAATCAAAATGTCCTAGAAATCAAAATAAAACTTAACAAAATTTGCATAAGATTAAGTCATTATTCATGTCCTTCATGATCTAGCCTCTTAGGGAGTGAGTTTAAGGATTTAGTCTCTCAGCTTAATAAATAATAGCTTAGCTATCTTGAAAAGCATAAGACTTTCCTACATGTATAAAATCATGGAGAGTTATTGGACGTGTCTGTAAGTCCAACAAATGGTGGTTATTCTCTTATTGAGATAAATTATATACCATTTTCACCTTAGATCTAGGTCATGTTTTTGCCCTCGCACAAGATCCCTAGATTTAAGATCTGAGGTCGTTATTTCCCTTTGAGGGATACAAGTAAAAATTCTCACCTCTTAGGCATTTCCACGATCACGTGTTGTGGAATTGTAAGCCCAAGATTTCTAATAAAAAATTAACTCAAACATATAATCCTCTTCAAATTTCAAAATATAAAGCCTAACCATAGATAGTTTGGGATGCTCCAGGTTTCTAGTATCGAGCATCCTACTTATCTCCCTTTGGTTTAAATAATAACTCCCTCCTTTTGATCAATCTCACTTGATTTTTCAAAAATAACCAATTTATTGATAGTCCTAACTTTGAAATCTTTGGAGACAATGATCATTTACCTTAATCGAGAGTATTCTTAAGAAATCTCATTCCGTAGGATGTAATTAACTATGGGGGCTTGCCTCCATAGGGAACTTAACAAACCCAATTTATAATAAACTCTACTTTAGTTTTTCATGTTAAGTAGGGGAAGATCTCTGGTACATTCGAAGACCTATTGGCTTTAGGAGTCCTCATTAGGTGATTAGGTTCATTATAGGATGGTGACTCCTGTCTCTTGAGATAGTACATCATTCCTCAATATCGCACCTGATCACCCTAATGAGTACATCTACGGATCTACATGGTGTCCCAACAAACATTAAATAATATTTTCAAAATTTCCAAAAGTTTTGAAAATAAAAAATACACACATCATCTTTAAAATCTTTGGACAATAATTACTTTAATGAGTATTCTTAAGGAATTCACCTTCTTTATGATGTGATTAACTATGGGGGCTTGTCCATAGGAAATTTTAGAACTTGATTTAAAATAAACACTACTTTATTCATTCATATAAAGTAGAGAAAAAATCTCTGGTATATTTGAAGACCCATCATGCCTTAGGAGTCCTTATTAGGTGATTAGGTCCATTGAAGGGTTATGCCTCTTTCTTTCAAGATAGTACATCATACCTCAATGTCATACCCAATCACTTCAATAAGTACACCCTCAGATCTGTGTGGTGTCCTCTATACACACACCAAAAATAAACACCACAGATTTTTCTAGCGACTGTGCTGGGGATGGTTCCTCTCTCCATCTTTAGTAGACAACTATTTTCTCCAAGCATCGATAGTGGACTTATATTTTATATAAGCCCAAGACTATCTTTCTTTCCATTGGCACTTAGCTTATTTCATCCTTAAGCAAAGCTAGTCAACATCCTTTAGATTTTAGTACCTCACTTTGTGTAGGTCTTAAAATCCTTATTGGGTGCCCCAATAGGTAAAAATAGACTAACTAAATAAAGGATATGAGTAAATTAGAACTTATTTACCACTAGCTTAGAAAAAGAAAAGAATAAGGAAAGTACAAGTGAATGAGAAATGGACAATAAGGAAGAAGTAGAGCGGCATACACATTCCACCCACAGTTTGTTCCATCATACAAACATGTGGGTTGAATGACTCAACCTCCACCAGGCAAAGGCAGAGGCAGTTTCAGAGGTGGAAGACCCTCTTGTCACCAATGTTATGTTCCAATTCAGAAGTACTACTATTCACATAAACAAATCTAGCTCGAGGATGAGTTTAATGATAGATCCAGAACCCCTCTCTGTTTCATTGGAGGTGACTGAGTGACAATGATGAAGATTGGGCCTCTCAAAGCAATGTATTCAATCAAGTTTATATGAAACTATCAAGCAAAGTTGAACCTAGCTCTAACCTCACTTTCTTCTCAAAAATTGAAGGTTTAGTAGTTAGGAAGCCCCTAAGTCTTCCATGAATGACAAACCCGAGATTCCTTTTGGGATCATCATCCTAAGTCCATGATGTAGAACTTGAGATAATTCATATAAAGAATTAATGAAATTACCTTTTGATTGTTACTTGCCTTATGTTCATAATCTTACAAAGAAAGGTTTGATTCCTTATACATGAACCAAGCATAGGTCAGAGTATTTTGAGAGGTTGTGGAACAATTGAGGTAGGGATGCACAATCAAGATCAAGACTAGGATTCGATACAATGGGTCTAGTCGATGATGATGATTACTGCTTAGTTGTCACCAATCATTTGAGTCTATAGGTTCTTCTTCTTCAACCACTAGTTCTTATGAGGATGTGTGTTTAGAAACTTCAGATGATCCAGATGATCTCCAAATCAAAGATGTACCTCCAGAATTTGAAGAGGAAATCCATTCAACTATTGACAAGCTCAAAGAAATCAACCTCGGGATAGAAGAAGATCCACACCCGACATACATCAATTTGTTGCTGAATGAAAAAGAAACCAATGACTTAGTTAGGCAATTGACTGAATTTAAGGACTATTTTGCATGGAGATATGAAGAGATGCTCTTATTCCTAACATAGCCCACAAGCTACAATCCAACGCCCTATCAAGCATTCCTAGACGCATGCACCAGAAATCAAACATAGTCATTTAAGTCAACAAATTGATCAATGTTGATTTCATTAGGGAAGAAAAATACCATAGGTTAGCCAATGTCATCCCAATTAAGAAAAAAGAATGGCCAAATTTGCATGCACAATTTTGGGGACTTAAATAAGACATGTCCTAAGGATGAGTTCCCTCTTCCTATACCAGAATTAATGGTGGACATCGCCTCATCTCATGCAGTTGTGTCCTTCATGGATGGGTCATCTAGTTACAACCAAATTAAGATGGCCCCTGAAGATGAAAGAAACACTACTTTTTGAACCCCGATCGGTATCTATTGTTATAAGGTCATGCATTTTGGCCTTAATAATATTGGTGCCACATGCCAATGGGCCATGACTCAGATCTTCAACGAACTCATTCATCATTAAGTTGAGTGTTATGTTGATCATCTAGTAGTCAAAAGCAAAGAAAAGGAAGACCATCTTTTTGACTTGAGAGTAATTTTGAACGGTAAGACAATATAACTCAAAATGAATCGGCGTATTCAAAGTAGCTTCAGTGGAAAGTCCTGGGTTTGTTGTCCATTGGAATAGAGATAGATCTAGAAATTAAAGTTATCTTAGAAATGACCACCAAAGTTTAACTCAACTGATCTTTAATGTTTGGTATATCTAAGACGCTTTATCTCCAACCTATCAATAAGATGCAAGCCATTTTCAGCACTTGTCAAAAAGAATGCCAAGTTCAACTGGAATGACAAGTGTCAGCATGCCTTTGAAGATATCAAGTAGTATTTGGTGAAGTCATACCGAGCCCTATCTCCACTCATCTTCTACACTAGATTGGATGACTCCCTTGGCATTGTTGCCAATGATGAAGGGAAGGATGCTCTTCTACTAGCCCATCGTGACCCCTTGAAGACTACCCACTATTGAGAACATTGCCTAGCTTTAATCTTTGTATCCCAAAAATTACGGCATCATATGCTTTCTCATAAGGTGAACTTGATTTCAAGAATCAATCCACTACAGTATCTCATGACACGGCCAATGCTATCCGGACATTTGGCACTTTATTCCATGATTCTCTCACAGTTTGTTATTATATTTGTATCCCTCCGTGCGGTGAAAGGACAATCACTAATAGATTTATTAGCAGCACACCTACTGCCTGCTGATTCTCCACTTAGTGATGATCTCCATGACAAACAAATCATGAACTTAGGAGAGGTTGACAATCACTATTGAGAGATGTATTTTGATGGTGTGGCTTCCTTTTATAAAGGAGAAGAACCACAATCTACTCTTCCAGGAAATGCAGGGGTAGGAATGGTTCTCTTAACTCCAGACTGCGATGTGATGAGATTCTCATACTATCCCTCCAATCACAGCACCAATAATGAAGCTGAGTATGAGGCTTTGATTACCTGCAATGGAGTTACATCACAAAATAAAAAAGCATCAATATCATGGGGATTCTGTCATCAAAGCTTGTCCTACAAGGTTCTAAAACTCAAGCTTTGTCACTACCACAAGTATACCATGAAGTTGTTGGCCCAAATCTCTAAAGTCACCATCTACAAGTTTCCCCGAGCAGAGAACGTGGTAGCAGATGCTTTGGCCAAACTTGCCAAGGAATTGGCATCTCCGGAAGATGAGTTCATTCCAATAAGGGTCCAAAATAGACAAGTCTTATCCCTTATTGATGTTGAACTAATCGAAAGACTTTCTCTTAAAGGGGAGGTTATCATTGTAAAAGATGAGGAGCTAAGGCAACCCATAGATTATTTGAACACCGATAAACTACCTCAATAGAAATCACAAACCCATTAGATGAAGCAGAGAGCTCTCCCCTATGCTCTCATGGATGGCACCTTATAACAACGGTCTTTCGATCAAATGTGGTTATGGTGTTAAGACAAACACGTAGCCCGTAGTATCATGACCGAGGTACATTCAGGTCTATGCGGAGCCCACCAATCTGGTCCGAAGATGAAAGCAAATATAAAGGGACTAGGATACTATTGTCCTTCGATGATCAGAGACTACATGAACATGGATAAGAGATGCCATCAGTGTTAGGTACATGGTGTGGTCCTACATCAACCACCTAACATTCTACACCCTATGTTGGCCTCATGGCCATTTGAGTGTTGGGGTACTGACATAGTGGGTTCTATCGATCTTCCTTCTTCCAAGGGTCATCGGTTCATCTTAGGCCATCACTACTTTTGTGAGGAGGCAATCCTTTTGAGAGGTCAAGCTCAGATGTCTCTAATTTTCAGAACCATAATGTATAGGTTGGGTGCCTCGATGAATTATATCGATAATGGTCCGCATTCAAGAGCATAAGATCAATAACTTCTCAGGAGACAGATAGATTGGAGATACTCACAATCTACTACCCTAGTGCAAAATGGACGAAGCATTCAACAAAACTTTATCCGTGATATAAAGAAGACACTCGATGATAAGTGATATGGCATGAGCGTTGGTTGAAGCTTGTGGGCATAGACTACATACAAACTCCAACTCAATCTACCCTATTCTTGGTTTGGTCCAAGTGTCTACCATTGAGTTCAATCCATCAATGATAGCAAGTAAAAAATTACTCGAGAATGCCAAGTTATGGTTAGAAGAGCTCAAGGTTTAGGAGAGATGCATCCAGCAATAATCTCGAGTTGTATAAAGCTAAAATAATTCAAGCTCATTTGGGTCCACATAACTTTCCAAGTGAGAGCTTCTTTAAGGAGACCATGTTGCTCATCAAAGATGGGAATTAACCCACTTGGGAAGGACCTTTGTCATAGAAAAGGCCTACCAAGGAGGATCCTATCACTTATTGATTGTAAGGGGAACACCCAATGCTTCCAATTAATGGCCTCTATTTGAAGAAATATTACCCATAAAAAACATCAAAATAATTACCATCAAAGAACAAATTTATATTCCAATTCATCAAAATCTTCTCTTCTTTTGAAGCGTTATTTGCCTATCTTGCGAATCCGCCACGACGTGTTTAGGGTAGGTGTAAGAGAACCCAAGAAGCATCCTATCCCTCTTTCACAACACGAACATAATCAAACACAACTTCACAAGCTCTACTAGAATAGGTGTAAGAGAACCCAAGAGTCATCCTATTTTGACTAACACAACTAAGTTAGGTGTGAGATAACTGACATCCTTTTTTTTGGGATCCCAACTACCATTCATGGAACCACAACCCCAAATCAAACCCATGTTCATCCTTTGAACTTGAAATTCTCAAATGAATCAAAACCCATTTGACTCCAAATCACTTGTAAATGGATTTATATCTCAATCATAAGTCCATATGTGAGCTCAATCAAACTTGAATCAAGTCTTGATCAAGTCAATTGACCCACTTAGGCTTACTTGACCCAAAGTGACCTAAAGTAACTTTTTGAGCCAAATTCTAATCCTACCCAAATTGGATTGAACTAATAACATCTAAGCCTCACATTATGAGCAACAATCATCATAGGATGATCAATCACTTAAATTGGGTCAAACCAAGTCAAACCTAGCCTTTGACCAAGTCAACTCTAAACCTAAATGAAACCTAAACAAGCGAAAATTCACCATAAGCCAAATTGATTGAAACCATTGATCTAAGTTCAATAATAATCAATGATTGAACTTGACCAAGTCATCATTTGAGCCAAACCTAGCCCAATTGGCCACTTGACCCAAGTTGACCTAAGTTGACCTAAAAGTCAAAATGGGTCAAATCTTGATCTAAGCCAAATGGATTGCAACCATTCATTCCAAATCACTTGTTGAACTTGACCAAAGCCTCAATTGGCCAACTAGACCCAACCTAGCCCAATTGACCATGAACCCAACTTGACCTAAAAGGTCAAATCAACTTGAAACTTAACCAAACCAAAATTGATTGAAACCAAAGCTTACAAAATATTTCAAATGATCAACCAAACTTAAACCAACCCATAACTAACCCAATTGGGTCAAATGGGTCAAATTGGTCAACTTGGCCCATTTGACCTAAGTGAACTCAAATGAACCAAAACCAAATATAAATCAAATTGAACCAAACCAATGATACTAAATTAGTCCAAATGATCATTTGAACTTGACATAACCCTTGGTTTGACTCAATTTGACCAATTGGTCAAATTGACCCAAGTTGATCCATTTTGACCTAAATGGGTCAACTTGAGCCAAACCATATCAAATCAACTCTAATTTCCTTGAAATTTGGCCAAACCTATTTTTGAAACATCTCAAATCTGACCAAATCAAAATCAAAGCCAAATGACCATTTTACCCTTAGGTCAAAGGGTAACCTATGGCCAAATCCACTTAGAATTTGGTCAAATCCTTTTCATGGCCACTTAGCATCCTCCTAGTGGACCATTTGGACACCAAGGGAGGTGGTGCACATGACCTAATGGGTTTGGGTCAACCATGACCCAACCCTAGACCAAACTGACTCCTCCAATAGAATTTCTCCACTTAGATCACCTCCCACACTCAATTAGCACATGACACTCCTAACAACCAAAATAATCCTTTCAATCTGATCAATTTGATCAAAGTGAAAGAATAAGCTTCGGTCATCCAATCTAAGTAGGGGGAGATATACTTCCCCTAATTTCCACTCAAACCACCTTCCTTGCATTCAATTGAGCTCAGAGGATCAAAGAAAAGGTTCTCCAAGTTTCCCAAGCATTCTTAAGCTCATTCCAACTTCTCCTTCTCGATTTTCTTCACAGCTGAGATAGGGGAGGTGAGGGAGATTTCCACTTTGCTAAATTCTCAATCAAACTCCAATTGCTCTTGCAAGCACCATCAAGGCACCAAGTCGAGCTTACCCAAAGCTTTTCCTAAGTCTCCAAGCCACGGGAAGGGGGAGTTCGATCGAAGCCGCAAGCTATTGAAGCAAGCTTTGGTCAATTGGAAGATCCACTGCAAATTGAACCTTGAAACCTTCAATAGGGCTTCTTCTCCACTAGATGAAACTGCCTCAATCATTGGAAGCGTCAGTGATAGCCTCCGGTGAGGAATTCCTCAAAAATGAGCTTAAGTAGAAAAAACCTTGGTCCTTTGTGAAGGGAATTGTAATCCCATTGAAATTCAACCGTAGGATGTTTTCTCCTTGCTTCTTGATGTTGTGGGTTGAATCTCTACCTAATCCGAGCTCAAGTGAGCTAGGATCAAGCGATGGAGGACAGACGGTCTCCATCTCTCGCAGGAAAAGGCAAGGATGAATCACGGGTCATCCATCCAGCATGTTTTGGATGGACGACCCTGATTAAAACATGCTAGATCCTCTGATTTATCCCTTTAAACCACGACTTTGATCCTGACGATCCATCCTTGATGGAGACCTGGGAAAGCGTAGCCATCAACTGACACGGCAATGGATTTGACAACTTAAATAACCAATCATGTCACACCATGTGGAAAGTGCGTGCCGCATCAGTGGTCCACGTGGTGCCGACGGGATTAGTGAATTAATTAGGCTTCCTAATTAAATAATAATCACAAAAACTTCCTAAATTCATAATTAAATGTAGAAAATTAGAAAAATGCAAACCCAAGTTCGTTTTAAAGGTAATTCAAAGGGTAATCCAATAAATTGCTTTTAATTGATTTTAAATAGTGGATTTTCCTTAATTAGGGTTTAGTTGAAAACTTAATAACTTTAATTACTCCCTAATTACTTCATTAATTAATTTCAAATTTCTCAGACATGTTTAGGGGATGACTTCTGCCTCCCCCAATTTTCTTGGAATTTATTAATGAGTTAATTAGGAAAATTAATTAATGAATCCCTAATCACCCTCTTAATAAAATTAAGAAAAATTAAGCATGTGAATAGTGACTTAATCACTTAATTAAGATAATTAAACATTATTTAAGTGAAGAGGAGGTTTATGGAATGGGTTTGGGGAATTTTTTCTAAGTTGTTCCCTAAACCCCCTTTCTTCCTTAATCGACACATAATTAAGGATTAATTCACTAATGACTTACTTAATTATCTTAATCAAACTTTCAAAATCTATCTAAAATTAATCAATCTCTTGTTGGGTAGATCCTTAGGTCTTCAAAAGCCTAAGGTAAATTTAAGGAAATCATTTCCAACCCACATGTGTGGGAGGGATATGAAAGTACTTAATTAAAACCCTTTAGCTTAATTAATCAATAATTGTGAGCCAATTGCATTAGGCCCCTTTCTTTATTAGGTGCATTACTGATTTAAATTCCATGTCATTGCATATCATATGTTGGCTCATAATTGTTAGGTTAAGTATGATAAAGTGGTATAGGTAAGGGATAATTAATGGACTTAATTTACACCTTAATCTAAATAAAATATAAAATCAACTTATTTATTCTAAAAATTAAACTAAATAAATCCACACATAAGGGAAATGGGTTAGGACCAGCAAATTCTTCTCACTTTTCCCAAATCAAATCAAACTCAAAACAAAAATAAAAATCTTCTTAAGAAACTTTGATTCACTTTAAATGATCTTATTTCAGAGGATTGTCTTTAGGAATTAATTAGGGTGAATGAAGTTACATGCTTACAATACTTTATCTCTTTCCAAGCATGCTAAATGTTGTATGCCATATGAAAATCATGCATTCATATTCTTTTAAAAAATTAATTAAATAAAATATTTTGTTTTATGTCAAATTGCATGTTTTGGCTAAAGTAAAAAATATGAGTGGCTATTATCACTACTAAATCCAAAATTATTTTCAAAACTCATAAATCAAAGATCATAAATGAAGGTATGCTACTTATAAATACTTATAAGCTTGCATATGGTTATAATATAAAATGTGTTATGTGATCTTCTTCTTTTCTTAACATAGATTTGTATAGGATTTACAATGTGTATAGTTCATTTGAAAAGAACATAACACTTGCTTAAATCTATCCCTATGCACTTCTATGTTATGACTTAAGAAGAATCTTCACATCTACACATGTAAATCAAACAAACAACACAAAATCTTTTGCATGATTCTTCATCCATTTGCTTCTTTTTGTACATGCACATGTATTTAAGAAAAGTGGTATATTAGTCTGGACATCTGAGGCTTTTAAGTAGCCCTAAGAAGGTCTTATATCTTATACCGTGTAGAAAACAATGGTATTGTACTCACTTATGTCTTTCATACTTGTAAATGTGTATTTGATTAATGGATAAAAGAGTCCCTCTTTTCTACTTAACAAAATCATGCATCATGAAACATCCAAATTTTCTTAAGCAACATCTCTTAGCATTCATCATTAAGGTGTGCTAAATACTTGCATTGCATGTATAGATATACTTAGGATTAATTCATGTGCATGATACACATGTTGAAAAGAAATAAATTATTGTGTGTTATGTGATAGTAATTCACCTTAATTAGTTGTAAAATGTCTTTCTTATTGAATAGGTTTATTTAGAGTAAATATAAACTTAGGATTAATTAAAACACTTAATAAAACATTCACTAAAGAAAAATCATTAATGAATCTACCTTAGAAATTACTTATGGTAGGGAGGAAAGAGAAGTTCTCTTCTCTTTTCCTCTCTTTACAACACTTAGTAATTAAGTGTAGGTTCATTCAAACCAAATCAAATCATCAAAATAAAATTCACAAATCAACTAAATCACTTAAATGAAACCACCCTCTAAGTTGCATCCTTCACACTTAGAAAACTCTAACCTTAAAGCCTAGCTAAGACATGTCACACTAGCCTTAAATGACACACACATTAGGCTAAGTCAACATTTCTAGCTCTATGTTAGGGTGATGCATGGTTTGATGCCTGATTTTATTTTATGATGTAATGTTTTAGTCTGGATGTTAGGGTGTATGTGCATAGACTGTATGATAGGATGATCTTAGTCTAATCATTATCTTCTGTAGGGGATTGTGCTTAAGGGGCGTTGTAATAAAAATATAAATGTTTTTTCCAAGTTGCTTATACTCCTAAGCATAATCCAAATTAGGTAAGGTGGACTTGGTTACCCATGTGTGGGGTGCTAAGTCCAACTTATTTATATACATGTTTTGGATTGTGTGGTTTGTTTAGCTAATCTTTATTTTGCTGGTTTTAGTTAGATTTACTTTTCCCATTTTCATGTAATTTTGCAATTAAGATTTGGAATTCATGTTATGGGGATTAAGGATGAACATTGGTCATAAGAATATGTCTTATATACCATGTGAAGCCTTGGAGCAACCGCATCGACCAACCAAAAGAAGGAAAGAAGAAGAAGGAAAGAAATGAAGAAAAGAAAGAAAAGAAGAAATGAAGAATGAAGACCCCCATAACATGAATTCATTTTGATTGTAATTCATTTGTAATCTAGGTTGTATAAGGGTAGAGCTTGGCTACCCACTTTTCTTTGGGTTGTGGTACGCCACAATCACCACTTTATTCTTTTGCACTAGCTTTATGAAATTGTTTGATGTTTGTTTAACTTGTGGATTAAGATGGCATATTTTCCTAGTTTTGCTTTGATGAATGGCCTGACAGATTAGTTCTTAGGAAAAATAAATTTTCTATCTAATTAATCAACTCAAAATTAAAATTAACTCATAACCACACCTAAAACATAGCTTATAAATCAAGATAATAAAAGATTTAGCAACCCCTTAGTTAGATGTTGTATGTCTCACATCATGCATAAAATCATCTTGCTTCACTCTTGCATATGGAGGGCTTCCACCTTTGTCAGGGAACTTGGCTTGACCTTTGATATCCATGGTGGAAACATACCTTCTTCTTGCTGATTTTTTCCCATAACTAATTTCTCATGCATTAGGCATATGAATCCCATAGCCTGTGTCAAATAAATTGTCCAAAAATGAAAATAAAATTTAACAAAATTTTGCATTAGATTTAAGTCATTATTCATGCCCTACATGATCTAGTCTCTTTGGGAGTGTGTTTAAGGACTTAGTCTCTTTCTAAATAAACAACAACCTAGCTATCTTGCAAAAGTATATGACTTTTCTACATGTATTTAAAATCGTATGAGGAGTTAGTTGGCTGTCACCCCCATGCGGTTGTAAGTCCAACAGTCAAGTGGTTTGTCCTCTCTTGTGGATGTAAACCTTATACCCATTTTCATCTTAGATTTAGGTCGTGCGTTGGCCCTCGCCAAAGCTCCCTAGATTTAGGTTCAGAGGTTGATGTTTCCCTTTGCGGGCTATAAGCATAAATCCTCACCTCTTAGGCATTTCTACAATCTTGTGTTGTGGAATTGTAAGCCTTAGATTTCTAATAAAAATTCAACTCAAACACATAATTCCTCTCAAATTTCAAAAATAAAAAGCCCAACCATTGGATAGTTTGGGATGCTCGCTAGGTTTCCTAGCATCATGAGCATCTCCTACTCATCTCCTTTTAGCTTCGATAATAACTCCCTCCTTTTTTATCAATCATATTTGATCTTCCAAAAATAACCAATTGATTGATAGTCCTATCTTTGAAATATTTGGAGACAACGATCATTTACCTTAATAGAGTATTCCTAAGGGATCTCATTTCTTAGGATGTAATTAACTATGGGGGCTTGCCTCCATAGGGAACTTAATGAACCCAGTTTAAAATAAACCCTGCTTTACTTTTCTATGTAAAGTAGGGGAAGAATCTCTGGTATATTCAAAGACCCATTGTCCTTAGGAGTCCTCATTAGGTGATTAGGTTCATTGTAGGATGGTGACTTCTGTCTCTCAAGATAGTACATCATTCCTCAATGTCATACCCGATCACCTTGATGAGAACATCTGCGGATCTACGTGGTGTCCAACAAGAGCATTATTTTTATTTTCATCTATACTTCATAGATGAAAATGAAAATAAAAAAATTCACCACATATTTTTGGTGACTCCGCTGGGGATGGAGTGCGACCCAAGAGCATCGTTGTTACATCACCACCACCACAGACAGAGGGGGAAAGGGGAGTGGACACATATATAGTCCCCATGGTAGTTGATCCTCCCGGTGAGGAAATCTTGAAGTTGTTCGTGCATAAAGGTAGAGTATAGTCATACATTATCAATGAGTATTCGATCACCCAGGACATAGTAGGCATGATATATAACATACAGACTACTTTGTCAAGAAAAGGTGAATTCTTGGGAGTGGCCACCATCGAGGAGGATAGAGTCTTTGATTTAATGAGGATGACATGCGGACAACATAGAAGTTCACATGGTTGATACACGTCTTACAATGGGAGCTAGAAAGTGTTGTACTAGAGGAAGGTGACACTTCTCACTCGACTCAACACCTCCTCCGCCAGCTCAGGCAGAGAGATGATCACATTGACAAGATGGAGAAGAAAGTAGAGGAGTTGATTTTGGCATGCACTTCAGCCCAGCCACTTCTCTCCTATGGTACCGATGTAGACTGTGAGTTGGTGCATACTTTAGACCATCCTAGGTGCACTCCTGAGGAAGATGCTAGTTGCTTGCATAGGAAGGTTACGTATGGCACCTCCATGCATGAAAAGGATATCAAGCATATGGTAGAGCAGTAGGTGAGGGAAGCAATGGCAAGCTAAGGGGAGCTCATCTATTCCAAATGGTAGACAATACCCGGAGGAATTCAATGTAGTTCAATACCCCAAGAGTTTTGTTGCCTTCCTTCAAGATCTTTGATGGCAGTGGGAACCCGCATTAGCATATTGCACATTTGTGCCGGTTATTGTAATGATGGCGGTGATGCACTTTTATTGACTTTTATGCCAACCTAGTAGGGGTATCATTTGATTGGTATGTTGAACTGCCCAATGGTTCGGTAGGGACTTCTGCTGAGTTGGAGCACCTCTTCATTAAGAGGTTTGTTGGAGCTCATCAAAGAGTGATTGTAGGCAACCTTGTTGTAGCAAAGCAAGTTCTAAATGAGTCTCTTATTGATTATATTCTCGTGGCACAACGAGCATGAAATAAAAGTCCTAAAAGATGCCATTAAGATTCTCCTCAAGAATATTCATGACCTGGTCGCCTTCATGCTTAAGGGCTTTACCATCCGGACATTTGAGAAACTAATTAACAAGGTGGCTAGCCTGCAAGAGGAAGCTAAATAGTTGCCCTTTCCTGACCAATCAGCTTAGCCCAAGCCACAGAAGGTGTTCAAGAAGAAGCTAGGGACAGTTGTGTTAGTGGTTAGAGGGAAGCAGCCAGTCAGAGTCTAGTATGAGAGACCCCAAGCTCAACAGCCTCCTTTTCCACCTCCTCTGCCACCACCTCACCAATATCGCCACGCCGCCACAATGGCCATTCCCACCACCAAGAGCATACCCGTGGTATTCCTATCCACCACCAGGTAGCTACTACAATGACATGTACTCCATTTGATTTCATTCTTACATATTTCAATATTAGTATTTAAATAAGACTTTACTCCATGTGCATAAACCTTTTCAATTGAATAAAAGTATAGTTTTTGCATGGTTTTCTCTCCTTTAGTTATGTATACATTCATATGTATTTGAGAAAAAAATTTAGTCTAGACATCCTGGAATATGAGGCTTTAAGTAGCCCCAAGGAGGTCATTTGATTACCTCACTTCCTTGGTTAACAATGGCATGTACTAGCTTATGTCTCTCATATATGTGTGTGTACTTAATTATGGAGTCAAAACCCCTCTTTCTTTTACCAAAACACATGCATTTGCAAATGTTTAAGTGATAGAATTAATTAATCATGTGATTAAAAGCTCTCTTCTTACATTCATGTATGCAAACTTACATGTATTTGAATGCAAATGGTTTTTAGGATATCCCGAATACGAGGTTTTAGCCCCAAGGAGGTCATTTGATTACCTCACATCCCTGTTAACAATGACATCACTGCTTAACTCCATTCCTATGTAATTTTGCATATGAATCTAGATATTCACTAAAGAGACTTCATTTAATTAATATGCTTTATAAGTGACTTAAGGTAGAGATAAAAAAAGAGTAATCCTCTCTTTTCTTCTCTTTATAACACTTAGTTGTTAAGAGTAAGTCAATTAAAATAAAATAAATATTAAGTAAAATTTTCTAAATTAACTAAATCATTTAAAGTGAAATCAACTTCTTATGATTAAACACCCTTGCATACTTAGAAAATTCTAACAAAGCTTAGTGAAGGCATACCACACAAGCCTTAATACACAAACTTTAGAATTAAGTCACCACTTCTAGTTTTATGTTAGGGTGGTGCATGGTGTAATGAATGTCTTATTTTATGATGTATTATTTTCGATTGGATGTTAGGGTGTATGCTTCGTAGACTGGATGTTAGGCTGTGATTAGCTTAATCATATTTTCTGTAGGGGATTATGCTGAAGGGGTGCTTAAAATAAAAATAAATGCTCTCTTTTGCATGTTGCTTAACCCCTAAGCATAATCCAAATTAAGTGGGCTTGGTTACCCATGTAGGGTGCTAAGTCCAAATTATCCATATAATTGCTTGGGTTGTATGGTGTGTTAAGCTAACACTTATTTTGCAAGTGTAGTTAGATTTACTTTTCCTATTTTTGATATAATTTTGCATTAGGAATTAGGATTAGTGCTATGGGGGCTAAGGATGAACATTTGCTATAAGGTTTGATCATGGGGTGCCATGTGATGCCTTAAAGCCTACTAAATCAAAAGAAGCAAACCAAATGAGGAGATGAAGGAGATATAAAGAATGAAGAAAAAGCATTTATACATTTATAATTTGTAATTATTATTTCATATACTGGGTTGTATAAGGGTAGGCTTCTACCCATTTCTCTTTTGGGTTATATGGCGCACTGACAAGACTGCTGTATTCTTTTGTGTTAGATTTATAAAAATGCTTGATGTTATATTTAAATTGCGCAATAAAAATGGCATGCCTCTTTCTAGTTTCTTTATGAATGTTGATTTAATATGTGGCATGGATCCGATTAGGCTCTTAGGGAAAAATAAACTTTCTACCCTAACTATAACTCATAACTAAACTTTTTAAATAACTCATAACCTCGCATAAAGCCTAGGCATTAAATCAAGATAACTAAAAGATTTAGCAACCCCTTAGTGAATGTTGTTGTATGCTTAATATCATGCATTCATATTGTTCACTCTTGCAAAGAGAGGATTTCCATCCTTGCACAATAGGAGAAGACTTGACCTTTGAGGGTCTCCTCTGTGGTGGAAAATACATGTTTCTCTCTGATTTAGCCAATAACTTCATTTCAACATGCATTTAGACATATAAAAATCCTACGACCTTTGTCAAAATGAAGAGTCCAAAATCAAATAAGAATTGAAAAGATTTGCATTAGACTAAGTCATGGCTCATACCACTCATGCTCTAGTCTCTTAGGGAGTGAGTTTAAGGACTTTAGTCTCTTTCTAAATAATAATAACTTAGCTACCTTACAAAATCATATGACTTGGCCACATGATTTTAAAGCATACGATGAGTTATCTGGCTACCACTCCAGGCGATTATAAGTCCAGCAGTCGAGTGGTTTACTCTCTCTTATGGAGATAAATCTCATACCCATCTTCGCTTAGATATAGGTCATGCTTTGGCCCTCGCTAAAGTTCCCTAAATTTAGGATCTGAGGTTGCTATTTTCTGTGGGCTGCAAGCATAAATCCTCACCTCTTAGGCTTTTCTACAATCTTGTGTTTTTGGATTATAGGCCGTAGCAATCTAATAAAATTTCAACTCTAATGAAATAAATCTCTTCAATTTCAAACATATAAAATCGAATTATATGGTAGATTGGAATGCTCACTAGGTTTCTAGTATCATGAGCATCTCCTACATTCTCCATTTGGCTCGATAATAAGTCTTCTCCTTGAGTTTTCCCACTTGATTTTCCAATACAAGCAATCCTTTGATAGTTGAAATCTTTGGAGACTTTAATTCCTACTTTAATCAAGAGTATTCCTAAGGGATCCCATTCCTTAGGATGTAATTAACTATGGGGGGGGGGGGAGGGGGTGCTTGCCTCCATAGGGAACTTGATGAACTCGGCTTAATATAAGCCCTGGTTTACTTTTCCATGTAAAGTAGGTGAAATATCTCTCATACATTCGAAGACCCATCATGCTTTAGGAGTCCTTATTTGGTGATTAAGCTCATTATAGGGTGATGATTTCTATATTTCGAGATAGTGCATCATTTCTTAATATCATACCCAATCACCTCAATAAGTGCACCCTCAAATCTATGTAGTGTCCCCCATACACATACTTCACCACTTACTATCAAAATGCACTTACAAGCTCAAATCAAATTAATCTAAATTAAATATCAACCCAAATGTGAAATCTAATATGTCATTAAGCTATAAATTCTTAAATGAAATTCAATCTATAAAAAAACTTAAAGCAAACTCCACTTAATCCACCTTTTGCAATTGTTTGTTGAAGGTTACAAACTAAGAAAACTCTAGCTCATAATATCAAATCAAACTATGTTTACTCTAAATCAATCTCATGCCAGTAAGGATGTGGCTTGTGTCCTCTGACCACATGATTTGGCCAATAGGCTCCACATATGATGCGATTACGACCAGAGTCCTCTGATAAGTTGGCTGCCACCAAATGGCGTCGTTATATTACAATCATGATTGTAGCCCATTTGGTCCCCAATGGATCTTCCCCTTGAGATGTGAACCATAGGGTGCACTTGATAGGAAAAAAGTACTAGATAAGGTGGACTTAAACTTATCTCCTTAGACAACCACCACCCCAGGTCTACAAGGTTTTCTTAGATGACGCAACCCATGGCTGCTGATAAGGATCCTTCAATCAAGTTGGGTCGACTACCTCCTCTGTAGTAGGACCATGATAGCCCGATGATGAAACCATAGGATATGACATGTCATCGTTCCCCAACCAACCGCTTCAAGTTGAAGGATGATGAATTTCATAAACCTAAATTCATAACTCCACATACTGCCATTATATGCTACGCATCTAGGGATCTAACTAGCCTTGTCAAAGTTCTCTCTTAACATTGGGAGGGGTAATTAACTATAGGTGCTTGTGCTTATATGAAATCTAGAACTAGATCTAAAGTCCTCATAAAATGAGGGTGAAATCTTTGGGTAGTGTCTTATCTACTATTCCATCTGTCTTCTGAAAATTTCACAGACATAAATCAAGCTCTCTTCATGGTGGCAAAGTTTTGGAGCCTGCAGATTTCTAGAAACTCCACCGGAGATAAGTTTCTCTTTCCATCTTTAGCAAGTTAAATTTAAGCTATAGTAATAGTGTAGTATAATAAAGTTTGAAATTAAAAAAAAGAACCAATTATCAATGAAACTAAATCTAAGTCAATTATATCCTTATGACTAATCTACTTGTTTTTTTATATGTTCTCTCATTGTATATATGTATTATGAAAGTGTGGGGTGATACATCAATTATTGACTACTAATCCTCATCTTTCATTTGCAAATATGGATCTTCAGAGCACACTGTTCATCATGCAGCTAGATCATGGAGCCAACATCCATCTCGCAAATAATCAATCGGAGATGCTGAGCTACCATCCAATTTGGTAGTGCAAACTTCCTAGCTATTATTGATGCAAATAATCCTATACTTGAAGCACATGCATATTGTACGCACCAACCTGCAAGAGGAGGACAATTGGAATGGCCACTACTACGAGCTTCCTTGAAGAGAGCCTTTGTATTCAAAAGATTGGGTCATTCTAAGGTCTTTATGAAAGAACCATCCGGCGAAAGTTTCAGTCATACCTGTGAATATGACCACTCTTCCAGTTGAACCTTTCGCATTAAGAATGCATGATGCTGAAGTCTCCTCTTCTAGAGGCAAATTGAGTAGAAGGAAAAGAAGGATAAGAAATGTTAATCTGTGAGCTCAGTAGTTGTTGCTTGAATCACTAGCCATGCGGCCAGACTTGATGCTAGAAGCGAGTGTTCCCACTCATAACAAGTTTGAAAATCTCAAGTGGGTGAAAAGGAGCAGCTCAACTAGTGATATCAAATAATCATTTTGGGAGCAGCGACACCAAGCTATAACCCCATAAAGGAGGCATCCTGAGACTCTGTCCTCTAGAGTGCATGGGTGTTGAAGTTATCAAAAGAAGGGTCTTATGAAGAAAAGTATCAAGGCCGATTATCGAGAAAATGAGAAAGCTTCACTAAAAGGCTACTCTCGCGTAATGATCCAAACCATCCTAAGCAATTCCTACGGTGAATATCGGTGTGACACCGAATATGTTCAAGAATCCGCTAATGAATGGTCCCAATAGAAAAAATGGTGAAGCCTCAGTAGCGACAGCTTCTTCATCGGATGCAAGCTAACACAGAGAGAAATGATGAACTGCATACTCAACAACCATTATTCAAGCAAAAAATTATACAACCAGTTATGCAACCAGAAGCAAGTGTTCCAACCCATAGTAGGTTTGACAGCCTAAGATGGGTAAAGCGGAACAGCTCTACTGGTCAAATCAAATAGTCATTCTGGACCCGACAATGATAGGTTCAACTTCTCTAGTGAGGAAACTCAAAACTGTATATGCAAGAGTACATCGGGTCCTCAAAGTTGCTAAGAAGAAAGGACTGATGAAAAGAAAATATCAAGGTCATGTCATCAGGGAGGCTAGAGTTGCTCTTCCAAGGAGACCTCCTCCAACAACCCTGACAAGATGTTAACAAATTCAAGTCCCACGCGGTGAGCATCGAGGCGTGACACTTGGACCACAGGTCCAAGGATCCATCGTAGAAAGGTCCTGACAAAAAGGTAAGCAAATTTGGAGGCCAAGCCTCAAAGTAAAACTGTCTTAAAGAAAGATAGCGGCGTGACATCTTGGCTTTACTCCTAGAGATCAACTCATCAAGAATGTGTACCTAACAAAAAGGTCATATGTGATGAGATTTTTAACACTCGATGCATTGGAGAGTCATCCAAGGGATCCCATCACCAACCAGCTCCATATCTTTGAGAGGAGGTCAGCTTTGATCGCAGTCCTCCAAGCCAAAAATTTATTGGAGGCGTCAATCAAAAACTCATGTCCAAGAGGAAGAAGCTAATGTAGAAGGATACTTCTTTCAAATAGGACAAAGAATATCGATGGGCTTTTTACAGTATCAAAAAATATCTATTAAATCTGCCCATTCTTGTAGCATCAATCCCAGGAAAGCCCTTCATCTTAAATACAGTAGCACTAAAAGAATCTCTAGCTGCATTGTTCACATAGCATAATGAAGAGGAAAGGAGGCATACTATACTACATCAATCGAGCTAATAGGGCAGAAATGCAATACTCTTCAATCGAAGCATTATTTGGCTCGATTTTTTATCCAAAGCTTCTCATTACATGCTATCTCATAAAATTACTCTCATCTCAAAGATCGATCCACTAAAGTTCTTGATGACAAGACCAGTGTTGACAAGTCGCTTGGCATGATGGGTTGCTCTTCTACTACAATTTGACATCACATATATTCCCCAAAAAGTGGTGAACGGGCAAATTATGGCATACTTCCTTACTGCACACCCTATCCCGATAGATAAATCGCTCAATGATGATCTTCACGATGAGCAGATCATGCATATATGAAAAGGAAATGCAATAAATGTGAAAATTGTATTTTGATGGAGCTTCATCCATCAAATACACTCAGCCCTCAAATCTCCCAAAAGCTCGAGCTGACACTGGCTTCATCTTGATCACGCCAAAAGGTGGTATAATGAGGCACTCTTGCCGCTTAACTAAACCACAAAGCAACAATGAAACAAAATATGAAGCATTGGTGGCAGGTCTGAAGAAAGTCATCTCCATGGGAGCTCAAAATCTATGAGCTTATGGCAATTCTCAGCTCGTTATTAATGAAGTGCTAGGTATTTATAAAATCAATAAGCTTGAATTGGCTCACTACCACAAGCCATCCCTCAAGCCTATGAAGTAAATTCCAAACGTTATTATAACTTGGGTCGCTCGAGCTAGAATAGTAAAGCTGATTGCCTGGCTAAGCTAGCTTAAAAATGCAAGTATGGACAACACATTTATATCTAATTAGTGTTTGCACTCGTCGGTCCTAGAGCTATAAACCTAAAATACCGCTGATGAGGGGTCATCAAATACAAACCGCAGAATGCACTGTTGCTCCTCACATCCATACAAATCCAATCCACTACCTAGTGTTTGGGTTAAAATAGTTCTATGAAGTTAAACTACTTTCAGTAGCCATTCAATGCAATCTTACTCAAGATGAGAATACTCATCTGATGGAAGAGATTGATCTTGATAAAGTAAGGCTCAAGCTCAACAAAATCTAGAAGTCTACCAAGCAAGGATGTCCAAAGCATTCAATCATAGAATACCTCCTCGAGCTTTTCAAGAAGGCGATTTGGTCCAGTCATGAAGACTAATTATTCTTCCGTAAAATTGTTTATAAATTTGAGCTTAATTAGGAAGGACCCTTCATCATTGAGAAAGTATATCAAGGAGGAGCCTACCAACTTGTTAATTTCAAAGGTGAAAGATTAATGCTATCAATTAATGGTCGATATTTGAAAAAGAATTACACATAAAAATGTAATCATAAGAATGCATTCGATCATACGGTGCATCCTTGAACTTTTCAAGAAGGAGAATTAGCTATGGTGTTGAGAATACCAATTATTTTTCACCTCCATTACACATGTAAGTTTTTCTTGAAAATTCTCTTGTAACATAAAAATGTATTTTTAAAATAAAGCAGACATCTCACTGTTAGACAAGGGGCATTTTTTTAAATTTTTTAGGAAAAATATTATGCTTTCCCCTGTAAGATAGGGGGCCTCCTCCTATATTTGGGTTGCCATCGTTCCTAAGGCTGCGATCCCCATATACATGTTCAAATTATGTATTCAAATTCATAAGTTTCAAACTCTTACTGACCAAAAATAGAAATTTACAAGTCTGCAAACTTTAACAAATCAAGTTGGAGACACATCTTCCATCCATACATCAAATCTAGGCTCAGTGAGTGCATAAAATTCGGACTTAACATGCCCAAATATAGCCATATTGTAAGGTCTAGTTACTCAACAAGCCCATATAGTAAGAGATCCCTCACCTCGTTAGCCTGATGATAAAATCCTCCATCATTTGCTCAAGTCCAAGACTTAAGTGGGTGCATAAGGTTAGACTCAACATGCCTAAATATGGCTGAGTTGTTGACAGGTCTGCTTACTCAACATTTCAAAAAGGCAGTAGTAAGGGGTCCTCCTTCATTAGTTCAAAGATGAGCATCCCAAAACCCCCCAAATCCTTCCAACTTGATGAGTTCAAGTGGCCCAAATTGGGAGATCATCTTCAATGGTCGTAAGGTCATTTGCAAAATCCAACAAAAATATCATTACTCAAGAAGGCAATAAGTCAAGTTTGGTATCAATATCAAATATGAAATCTCAACTTCTTCAACAAGTTTGTTAAGCAGAAAGCAAAGACTGAAGGAAACTCTTCTTCTGCAAGTCCAATCAAGCAGAGAGAAAGGGACAGAAGAGGTCATCACAATCTTCATACAAAGCCAAAGGTTGAACTAAGAGAGTTATGTTATCAACTCAAATGTTATGAGCAAAGCGTGGGACTAATGACTCTTTGTCATTGACCCCAAGCTCTAAGGGCGTGTCTCACATCTATAAGCCCATGAAAGAAGAAAGCTAGGATAGAAGGTAAGTTCGTATTACTTGACAAGTCTTCAAGATAATTCAGGGAATTCCTTTGCCAAATTCATCAAGGCATAAAGCCTAGATAGAAGGAAATATGAACCATAAAATCTTGAGATTGAATCTTCAACAAGTCTGTCAAAGCACAAAGCATGCACTTAACCTAAACCTAGAGACTTAGAAGGGTTAATCATAAGATTAAGTTATGCCTTAGGGATTAGGATAACCCTCCTACCCTACAACCCAAATCCAATCCAGATTCACCTATCAAACCTACAATCAAACTCAATTTTAGATCCAAATCTAAATCCAAATTCAAATTCCAAGCCAAATGATTGAAGCCCATAATCAAAATCTTTCCTAAGCCCTATGATTTATCTTATGGACTAAGCTTTAGCCAAATCCAAATCAATCTGGAATCAATTGATTTTCTCATAATCAATTTATATATTCAATTATCTCCCTAAATATAAATCAAATCTACATTCAAATGATCAAAACTAAATCAAATTAAATCAAGATCTTCTTATGTCCTTTGAATCAATTTCATGAATTAGCCAAAATTTCATTCAAATTCAAACCAAATATAATTGATTTTCTCACAAATCAATCATTCCATCAATCACCATTCCAAATATAAATGAAATCTACAATCATCAAGCCAAGTCAAAATCAACCCAAGTCAAACCCAACTTAGCCCATTTGACTTGAAATATTCAAATGAACCAAAACTCATTTGAACCCAAACTAATTGCAATTGGATTTATATATCAATCCAAAATACATATATAAACTCAACTAAATTAAACTCAACCCAAAATCAAACCAACTAAATCCAACTAATTCACTTGACCCAAAGTGGCCACTTTGACCAACATGAACCAAAATCCAATTCAATCCAAATCAAAGTGAATTAAGCCAATTCAAACTTCATGACATGATTGTTGATCATCCTAGATTGATCAATTATCATAAATTGGGTCAAACCAAGTCAACCTAGCCCTTTGACCAAGTCAACCATTTAATGCATATGAACCCAACTAACTAAATTACAACCTAAGCCAAATCCATTGAAAATAATGATTCAAATCAACCCAAAATCAACACTTGAACATAACTTGACCTTCAATTAAGCCATGACCCAAGCCAATTTGGTCAATTGGGTCAAATTGGTCAACTTGACCCATTTGACCCAAATGAATTCAAATGAACCAAAATTAAATCTAAACCAAATTAAAATAAACCAATGACATCAACACACTCCAAATGGTCATATGAACTTGTCAACCCTTGGTTTGAAATTTGACCAATTGGTCAACCTAATCATTTTGACCCAATTTGACCCAAATGGGTCAAATTGAGCCAAACATAACCTAATGAACTCCAAATGACATGAAATGTGCCCCCAACTCACTTTTGACTCATTTCAAATCTACCCAAATTAAATTCAATGTTAAATGACCATTCTACCCTTAGGTCAAGGGTATCACATGAGATAAATCACTTAAAGGAAGGGTCTTTTGCTTTCCTTGGCCACTTGACACTCTTTCATTGGTCCACCTAGGCATCTAGGACACTGACCAACCTGACCCAAGAGGAGGTTAGGTTGGCCATGACTCATGGGAAGGTGAATTCACCTCACCTCCCCCATTAGAGCATTTAAAACCCATAGGACACCCACTAATCCCTCTTGGCCAACCAAACTAAGCCACCTAGGATGATTCCCTTCCATTCTCAACCACCCCAAGCCATAGGACATCCACTATGAGCCAAAAAATCACCATTATAGGTGATTTTCGGCCACCACCAAGCACATAAGAAAAAAGACACTCATTTCATTCAATTCATGTATTAAAGAAGCTCTAGGAACTCCAGTGAAAGAGAGAAACCCATTCCCCACTTCCTTTCAATGGAAAAACACCAAAACCAAGAGAATCCCGGTAAGGAGGTGGCAACCATTGGTGGATACAACATTCCAAGTGAAGGCAAGGGTCTAGATTCATCCAAAGGCTTCATCTCGCATTCACGAGTGTGCTCGAATCAACACGGCGCTGGAAATCATCCCTAGCGAGGTAATTTTCAAATCCTTTAGTCGGCCCTAAATCCCAATGCAAAAAATAGGAGTTTTCTAGCTAGAATAGTCATGAAATCGAGCTCGAAACATACTCTCTAGTGCATTTTTTTGCATTTTCCAGCTCTCGATTTTCTTGTTACTGTCACTTTGTCGTTGGGAGAAAAAGCGCACCATTTGATCTCCCATTTAGAAAATGGATGATTGATTACCACTAGATCGTGTGATTCAAGCCCTCGGATGGGATTTGATCTTGTGATTCGATCCAATCAAAATGTGTCATCCGCAGGTTTCCTCATTTGCGTCATGTTGTGCCAATCGCGTGCTACCATGCAGAACCACTTGGCCCAATCACACTAGCATGGCACCATGGTCCAATTAGCATTGAGTGGGTTAAGTAAGAAATTAGGGCATTTTCGCTTTTAAAAATTATTTAAATTATCAAACTTCAAAACTTCATAGAAAATAAAATATTTAACCAAAATTGCAAATAAGGGCTCTTTGGTTCTTGTCTCTTCAGAGAATCCAAAAATTAAAATCTTAATTTTACTAATTATTCTGAGCTTAATTTAGGTTTTAGTAAAAACCAACTTTTATTAATTAAACCACAAATACATATCAGATTGGTTTGAAATATTCAGGGATTGAAACTGAAGTTAAAATACACCTACCATAAAATTTCAAGTCAAAAAGATTTTTGGATTAGGAGATATTGCATTCTGAAGTTCAAATAGTCTATTTTAGTAAAAATAAATTAATAGACTCTATTAAAAGCATGAAAAATTATTTAAATCAGTTGAAACTTTAGAAAATCATAACAAATAATAGAAAAATCTTAAAAATATAAATAAATATTTATTTTGAAGGTATTTCAATGGAGAATTTATTTAAAATATTATTAATTAATTTTGAATGATAATTAGGGCTTAATTAAGGTTTAATTATAAAATTAATTAACTTAATTACTCTTTAATTACTTAATTAATTAACCTCAAACTTTCTCAAATTTTTTAAGGGGATGACCTCTACCTCCCCTAATTTTCTTAGGATTTATTGGTTAATTAATTAGAGAAATTAGTTGATTAAGCTCTAATTATCTTCTTAATTTAATTAAGAGTTAATTAAGCATGTGAACAGTAATTAATTGATTAATTACAGTGAGGGAACTTATGGAGTAGTATCGGGACCTCTTTCCAAATCTCCTTCCCTAAGTTCCTTCCACTTTTAAAGAAAAATTAATTAATGATTAATTGGCTAATTAATTACTTAATTGGTTTAATTAAAAAGTTAAATCACATCAGGACCTAATTAATGAAGTATTGGGTAGACCTTTAGGTGTTCAACAACCTAAGGAAATCGTAAGAAAATTATAATTAGTCACATGTGTGGGAGAATTATAAGAGTACTTAATTAAATTCTTTAACTTAATTAACTATTAATCATAAGCCAATTGCATTAGGCCCCTTTTCATTTCTTAGATCATGGCAAATTTATTTTCCATTCATGTGGATATCATGTTGATAATTATTTGGTTAATTAAATTAAGGTAATATAGGCAAGGGTTAATTAATGATTTAAAGCATATTACAACAATTAATCCATAAAATCAACTTAATCACATTTCATTAAATCAATTTAATTAACAAACATGGAATGGGTTAGGATCAGCAAATTTCTTCTCACATCCTTAAATCAAATCAACACATGAGGTGAAAAATGATATTAAAGAAGCTTTGGTTTATCTTAAATGATTTTATTTGATATGATTGTCCTTAGAAATTAATTTAATTGAATAAAATAATATGTTTATGTTTATTTATTCTTTTCCAATCATGTTAAATATTGTATGTCATTTGAAACCATGCTTTCATCTTTTCAAAGTTAAATTAAATCAAATGATTTTCCTTTATATAAAGCTTGAATGTGTTGATTTAATTTAATATATATTGGCTATTATCACTCTTGAATCAAATGTATTTTCAAAGTTTGAAAATGAATAATAATGAGTGTTATGATGCTAAATGCACGTGCTTATATCTTAGACATGTGAGGTAAAGCTTTCTTTTCCTTAATTCATATATAGTTTTATATGTATTTGAATGTTAATAAGTATATAGTCTGGACATCCCGAGAACACGAGACTTTAGTTAGCCCCAAGGAGGTCATTTGATTACTTTACTTCCCTGGTTAACAATGACGCGTACTTATTTGATTTCATTTATATATATTTATGCATTAGAATTTGGATAATACTTTACTCCATATGCATAAATGTTTCAATCAAATAAAAATACAACATTTGCATGGTTTTCTTCCTTTATTTATGTATACATCCATATGTATTTGAGAAAACCAAATATTTAGTCTAGACATCACGAATATGAGGTTTTAAGTATCCCCAAGAGGTCATTTGATTACCTCACTTCCCGTTAATAATGGCATGTACTAGCTTATGTCTCTTATACATATGTGTGTATTTAATTATGGAATTAAAACCCCTATTCTATTATCAAGGATACATGCATCCATAATTGGCTAGGTGATTGAATTAGTTGGTCATGAATTTTGAAGCTTTCTTTCTTATGTTCATGCATACAAATTTACATATGTTTGAATGCAAATGGGTATATAATTTGGACATCCTGGAAATATGAGGCTTTAGTTAGCCCCAAGGTCATTTGATTACCTCACTTCCCTGGTTAAAAATGACACGTACCTATTTAATTTCATCTCTATATATTTTTGTATAAGAATTTATATAGAGCGTTAAACTAATATGATTAAATAGTTCAATCAAATAAGAAATATAAACTTCAAATATGCACATATACATTCATCATTTAAGTGTGCTAAAACATGTTGTATGTATATATACACTTAGAATTAAATCATATGCATGTTATATGTGTTGAAAAGGAATGATTGAACATAAATCATGTGTTAGTATTTCAATTAGATTAATCTTAAGAAGCCTTTCACATTGAATATAATTATTTAAAGTGAACCTAAACTTAAGATTAATCTAAAATGTGTAATAAGCCATTCACTAAAGAGAACTAAATCAAATCAATATGCTTTAAAAAGTGGCTTAAGGTAGGGATGAAAGGGGCCAATCCTTTTTCTTCTCTTTATAACTCTTAGTTACTAAGTGTAATCATATGAAACAAATGAAAACATAAATTAAAGTTCTCAAATCAATTAAACAACTTCAAGTGAAATTAACCTTTCATGTTAAATTGAACATTTCCAAACTTAGAAAACTACAACTTTAATGCCTAGTAAGACATACCACCCAGGCCTTAACACACACATTATAATTAAGTCATCACTTATAAATTTATGTTAGCATAGTGCATGGTGTGATATATGCTTTATTTTATGATGTATTATTTTAGACTGGATGTTAGAGTGTATGTTTTGTAGACTAGATGTTAGGCTGTGATCAGCCTAATTATATTTTCTATAGGGAATTGTGTTTTAAGGGGCCACTATAAAAACAAATATATATATTTTGCTTGCAGGTTTCTTAAGCCTGTAACCATAATCTAAGTTAGGACAGGTGGGCTTGGTTACCTATATGCAGGGTGTTACATCCAAATTACAAATATAACTGCTTTGGAATGTATGTATGTTTAACTAACTTATATTTTGTAGGAATAGTTAGATTTACTTTTCCTATTCTTAATATAAATCTATAATTAGGAATTAGGATTAGTGCTATAGGGGATAAGGATGAGCATTGGCTAGAAGCCTTTGTTCTGGGAGGCCATGTGATGCCTTTGAAGTGGAGTAAATCAAATCAAATTGAGATATGAAGATGAAGACATGAATCATGAAGAATGAAGACCAGCCATAACATTCATTCATTATAATTGTAACTATTATTTTAATTTCGGGTTGTATAAGGGTAAAGCTCGGCTACCCATCTTTTCTTTTTTGGGTTGTATGGTGAACCGATTACACTGACATTTTATTCTTTTGCTTAGTTTTATAAAATTATTTGATATTATGTTTACATTGTGCATTAGAAAATGCATGCTTTTCATAGTTTTTTATGATTAATGTTTGAATTTGTGGCCTGGATGCGATTAGGCTCTTAGGGTAAAATAAATTTTCTACCCAATTAATCACTCACAATTAAAATTTTATATAACTCATAACCTCACCATAAAGCTTAGTCTATAAATAAGATAATTAAAATATTTAGCAACCTCTTAGCTGAATGTTGTATGTTTCACATCATGCATGCATCTTGAATCACTCTTGCAAAATGAGGGCCTTCATCCTTACACGCATAGGGACCGCTTGACCTATGAGAGTAACCCCTACTGACAGAGCTTCACCCTCTTTCTCTCTTGATTTGGCCAACAACTCTACTTCACCATGCATTTAGGCATATAAAAATCCTAAAACCTTTGTCAAAATGAAGTGTCAAAACTCAAATAAAATTTGAAAAGATTTACATTTGTAGATTAAGTTATTACTCATACCACTCATGCTCTAGTCTCTTAAAGAGTGGGTTTAAGGACTTTAGTCTCTTTTTAAATAAATATTCCAACCATCTTGCAATTTCATATGACCAAACTACATGGATTTAAAGCGTGGGAGTTAGTGGCTGCCACTGCGGTTGTAAGCAAGTGGGGTGATTTATTCTCTCTTATGGAGGTAAACTATATACCCACTTTGCTTAGACTTAGGTCGTGCTTTGGCTTATGCCAAAGCTCCCTAGATCTAGGATCTGAGATTGTTGTTTCCTTCAGGCTACAAGCATAAATCCTCACTTCTTAGGTATTTCCACAATCTTGTGTTGGTGGATTATAAGTCCTGTAATTAAATTTCAACTCAAACAATAAATCTCTTCAAACTTCAAATATGTAAAGCCCAATTATATGATAGATTGGAATGTTCACTAGGCTTCCTAGTATCATGAGCATTCTCTACTCATCTCCTTTAACTTCCAAAATAAGTCTTTCTATTTGATCTATCCCATTTGATTTTCCAAACATGACCAATCCTTTGATAGTCTTAATCTTAAAATCTTTGGAGATAATAATTTTCTACTTTAATCGAGAGTATTCCTAAGGAATTCACCTTTCTTAGGATGTACTTAACTATGGAGGCTTGCCTCCATAAAGAATTTAACAGACTTGGCTTAATATAAACCCTGTTTTACTTTTCCATATAAAGTAGAGGGAAAATCTCTGGTACATTTGAAGACCCATCATGCCTTAGGAGTCCTTATTAGGTGATTAGGTCCATTATATGGTGGTGATTTCTATCTTTTGAGATAGTGCACTATTTCATAATATTATATTCGATCACTTCAATAAGTACCCCCTAAGATCTACGTGGTGTCCCACATCCAAAATAAACACCACACTCACCAACAAGTCATCAACTCCATCAAGTCCACTAAGGCACGAAGCCATGATAGGTGAAAAATACAAATTTCAAATTTCGAGATTGAATCTTTAACAAGTCTAACACAAAGCATAAGATTGAAGATATTCTCATCTCAACAACAAATCGTCAACTCCATTAAGTCCACCAAGGCACAAAGCAAGGACAGGAAAAAAATATAAATTTTAAACTCTTAGGAGGAAGTCTTCAGCAAGTTCGAGAGCATAAAGCATAGGACCAAAGACATTTCAAATTCTCTCAATAGTTACTGTGAAAGCTACACTGTAAGAAAATGGGCATTTTTTATATATATTTATCTAAGTTGATATCATGCTTTAAGCTAAGATCCTTAGATAAATACATATTATGATTGAAATTATATCATGCCTATTTTTTATTAAAAGGGAATCAAGCTTTGTAAAGTATTTCTGAACTAATCTACAATCTCTATGTTAGGCAGGAGCCTTTTTTTTATGATCAAGGTTATTTAACCCTCTCCTGTGAAATAATAGGTCTTCTTGTATATATATTCAGGTTGACATTGAGCTTTATGTCAAGATCCCGAATATATCTATCATTATGGTCAAAGTTGCGGCTCTTGTAAGAACAAAAGAATCTATTTCTACACATGAAAAGATAGCTCTAAATGTCAAAAAATTTCCTCCAAGATTTGTCAAATTTCAAAGATCAAGTTAAAAGAACTCTCAATTTCGAAAGCTTCAATAAACTAAGTTGGAAAACCATCAACATTTATATCTTCAAGTCTAGGACACAAATGGGTTCTAAAGGTCGAACTCAACATGCCCACAAATGGTTGAATTGCTAATGCTCTCATCACTCAATAAGCTGCAAGAAAAAGACAAAATGAAAGAGCCCCTGTTCATTAGTCTGATGACCAAACCATCAATCCATCATAGCTTAAGTCGAAGACCCGAGTAGGTTTTAAAGGTCGAACTCAACAAGCCCAAATGTGGCCGAGTTGTTGACGCTCTCCTCACTCAACAAGCCATAAGAAAAAGCAATGAAAGATCTCTTGCTCGTTAGTATAATGATGATAGATGTTCAATCTCAAACTAAATTCAGCTTAGTGATTTCAAGCAGCCAGAATCTAAGAGGTCTTTCTACTTGATCGATGGACCAAGATAATCTGAGAAAATAACTCTCAATTCAGAGCTACCTCAAATCAATCTTTATATTACCTGCAAGGTAATATTTCAATCTCTTTTCAAAAGTTTGATCAAGCACATAGCATAGATCAAAGTCAATTTCCTCATCAAGTCCACCAAAGCAGAAAGCACAGGATCAAGGAAGTAACCACATAGTTCATATGATGCCAATGGATAAATTAAAGGGATTCTGTGGTTATTCAATCTGTTAAAGAAATTATTGCTAGACTGATAACTCAATATTATATATCTAATATAAGCGAGAAGGCTGGGTCATCTATATACAACCTTCAACAAGTCCATCAAAGCAGCAAGCATAGGACTGAAGATATATGTGCACTTCCTGACAAGTCAATATGGACAAATCAAGTCAATCCTTAATCAAGTCTATCAAGCTTAAAGCTATGACAAAATTTCAAATCTCAAAATAAGCAAACCAATTTCTCCATAAAACTTGATCAAGCACGAAGCTAGGGTTAGAAGAAACCCAAATCTATAATGACACAAAAGAAAAAAAAGTCTTCAGCAAACCCATTGAAGCAAAGAGTAGATAGTGGAAGAAGCTCTTCAGCAAAGCCATTCAAATTGAAGCTGCAATAATTTGAGATTTAGGGTTGACTCGATGGGTCAACCAACAACAAACATGACTCACTCCATATGAATCATTTGTTGGGGGGCATTTATTGACCTCCATGCATGTATAAGTCAAGTCGAGTTCACAGGATGAATTCGACGAGCTTCAAATCACAAATCGAAGCTGAAATGCACTGAACATCAACAAAATTAGTCAAAATGATCCTCAATTGATGAATGGACTTTACCATCATGTTTAGAACATCAAAATTGGTCTAAATATACATCTTGGATAATCCGACGGTTGACTAATCAAGAGGTCAAGCCGTCAAAGTGGATATACATATATCAGAGTCGGGAGGCTACGATAATGTCCAAATGATCTATGTTCATAAAATTGATCACGTAGTTAGCATCAAAATATTGAAATATATCAAACGAGACTTTTCGTGCTTGATTTGAACAAGTCTATGAATGTCGGTGCCGGAGTAATAATGCATATTTTTTGAGCAGAAATTGACCTAATTCATCATTGACTAGGACCAAACAACCTTTGATCGTAAAATGGATTGTGTCGTTGCATCCGGAACATCAAAATTACCTAGAATAGACATCTAATTTGACTAAGGTTATTGGGCTTAAAATTTCATCAAAATTAACATGTGTATCGAGATAAATCTACCTAATTATTATTTAATTATACACAGTCAATGCTTCGAAAAACTCCCAGTCGCCCATCCCCATGCCTCCACCTCTCATTCGATCAATAATAGATTGACATGTTATCCTTCCCATCACCTCACTTAGCCTTATCTCGTCTCTATTCTAGACTATCCTGCCCCCTTTGGTAAGGAACCTAGAGCCCTCTCCTCAGTTCCTTATGCAACATAAGAATCCCGTGAGCCCTCCTTCCCTCATGCAAGCCAACGGAGACTCCACATGCCCAAGCACAGCCGACTTCAACCTCATCCCTTTGTTTCAGTTAAGAGCCTCAGTGACAAGTCTCCAAGTACCTTCGTTGGATATCCTCAATTCACCTATCCCCCAGAATGATCTCTAGCTCCATCTTCCTTGCTTTAGATCGGTCATTATTCTTTCCATTTAAATCCTATCATCTCGTGATTTCCTCATGTTGATGAAGATTCGCCAAAGCGATTCCTCCTCTCTGAAGCGGGGAAAAGGGGAAGAAGAGAAGGATGATTCTCTTTATATCGAACTGAAACCGGTAAGATGATGTATTCCAGTCCCTTAACTCGGGTCAAGTTTTTATTATTTTTTTGGGATTTATTCATGTATTTGCATG